>JAAXYX010000534.1:0-36420 GCA_036851915.1 Ptenothrix huangshanensis | reverse complement strand
TTCTCTCGTCTCCCTTTTATTATACCCCCTTTTATGAAACTGAAATCGTGAAATGGTGCATGCATAAATTTTAATTATTGAGACAATCTCAGAGAACGCAATAACCTTCCAAACTGTCTTCTATCTTGATCATTTGAAAAGTGCAATATTTCCCTTGTTGCTTTAGAAAAATTAAAGTAATTATGTTTAAGTACAAGAAAGAGAGACTTACCGTATTTACTTAAATAGTACGAGTTATTCTAGGCGGAGACATCCTTAACTAGAATGCCAACATTTGCTTGTAACTTGTAAATATTAGTACACTATAAAAACTGGCGCATCTAAAACTGAAAACCACGCATATCTGTAATTATGCTAAATAAGTGTAGTTTTTACAGTGTTCACAGCCTGGTATTTACATTTTTCAGATGGAGCTCACATAGCATAGAAGATCAGGAAAGAAATGAAAGGACGTCTAGTCTGATGCGATGACAGTAATGGCTGTGGGATCATTTTGGAGACATTAAAAAAGCCTGTCAAATCTTGAGAAATATGCCTGAGGTGAAAGGTGTGTAAAAAATGTAGAACTTACAAGGCGAATAGAGGCTGGATCCGGTTGACTTCAAAGCGATTAAATAAATAAAGGTTAGCTATAGAAGAGCAAGATGGAATAACAGAAAAAATCGATTCAAACCGAAATTTAACCCAAATAAAAATCGTCAAAATTGAATTGACAGGATTGCCTTGAATGTTGTACCTAGTAAGTCAGTGGAAAATGGGCTTAAAGGCGAAAGAAAATATGTCTGCGTTTGCAAAATTTCTGTAGGGTGAAAGGATAAAAGTAATATGACTATAATTACGTTGAAAGCTGTACTCAAATGTCAAGAATTAAATAACTTTCCCCGTTTTACAAGAGAAAACGAATTGCTCTTATTGTACCGTTCCTCTGCAATTTCTTTATCATGGTTTTATTCGCCAGCTATCTTTCACATACTAGGTACATATGTAGTCGTGAGATAATTGTGTTGGTGAAAAGCATATAGTGTTCAAATGCAGCCGTGACTATCCTGCTAAACTCTGTTGGAGACAGGGACATGTTATTAGTACGGTATATTACACATGCACAAATGTTGTCTCGTTCCTTGTCCAGATTTTTGGTTAGCTATTCGAATTCCACCATTCGATGCTGGCAAGGGTGAATCATCCCAGTACAGTACAGTATTCCCGTTTTCAATCGCGCTCTGAATCAGGTGCCATTTGCTTACTATTAGTATACAGATATGAGGGAATTTCCGCACTAGTCATAGTCATAGTAAACACTATACATACATAGGTAGTTGAATTGGGAAGCTTCCGCTGTTTCAAAACAGCTTGGGAGATCCTAAAGTCGAATGTACATCATGCATAGGCATCGCTCATGAATTACCCATGGGACCAGACCAGAGCAGGCTCGAGGACTGTATGTATGGAGGATATTATGCATGCGTTCCATTTTGAAAATGCAATTGGTAGAAACTTCGAGTAAAGGTGCTTTATTTCATAGTTACTTTTGGTATCAATGGATTTTCACAGCAAAGACGATATTATACTTACATACTTTTTGTCATAATATGTTTTACAAAGAATCAAGTTGATAATACTTTAGCCACTGATAGGTACATACATAGTACTGAATTTAACATGCTTTCGGAATTGATTGATAGGTACACAAACTCGGCGTTATCTTAGCGGATGAATGATTACATAATTTTTAGCTACATATTACCGTCGTTACAGATCTAGAAACTAAAGGACAATAACTCATAGAGACAGCACTTCTCGACTCCTACTCTATAGTTCGAAATATGACACAGAAAGTTTGACTTGACAACTTGAGCAAAGGTTTTTGCATGATGAGTACAGATATGAGAATACAATGCAGAGTATATGTACATACAGCTCAACTAAAACTAGGTAAACGCAACCATAATACATAATATGTACATAGGTATACATACATGGAGGTAGGTGTACGAAGTTATGTACGGATATGACATCATAATAGGCATAGGCATAGGTACTCAAATAGATCTGTAAACATATACAGTGTAGACTGGAGAGTGACACAATGACTCCGACCATGAATGATATCATGGTATATGTACATACATTTAAGAGGGATCTTCAACAGTCACCACTGAGTATTTGCATAAAATTCCTGCCTCATGAGCATAATACATTGTGCTTTGGGAGCACGGTTGTATGTAAATTGAAAAACTACCCACGTAAGTTTCCACCAAGTAGCACTTTCAATCTTCATGATCACTCTCTTTCACTATCAAGCCTTGAAATGGACATTTACTGTGCCAATGTCAAAACTGAATTTAATTTTTATCTGGCCCATTTTGTTCATGTATATTCATTTTTTTCTGAAGCATCCCCTGCTAATATTGATTTTAATGAATGAAGTAAGAATTGCAGTAAGAATTTTAGTACTTTATGACTTCAAACATAAAAATGTTTCATTTACATACAAAACTAGCTAGTTATTTATTCTTTGCGAGTCGAATTCACAACTAGCAACGATGCGATGGTCCTGATCTGATTTATAACGCGTGGTAAAATTGATCCCGGGGCCTAATAATAATCTACGCGACCTTCTTATTCTCTTTGAGGCTTTTCTTAATAGTTCATGTAGAGACATAACACTGTAAAAACAAATACTTTTAAAACAGGACAAAATGCATCTAAAACACCAAAGCCTACTCTTATTTAGCATAGTCATGAAGTATGTTAGGAGACATCGTAACTGCGTAGTTATAATTACTAAATAAGAGTAAGTGATTGGAATTTGAGCTGCATCATTTTTTACAGTATACCTAAATACCTACCTACATGATGTTCAACCACTGTTTGGAATCATTGCTAATGAGTACAGGTTTTTTCTTCGTCTTATTTTTAAATTCAGATTTAGCAGCCACAAATGGAAAAATATTTTTGTATTGTGTATAAATTAGTAGCATATACAGTTCACATGAAATCTCATTGGATTTTGTAGACTACCATTAGAATCCAAAACGTGATGAAAATATCATTCTCAAACACGTGGCGTTTGAAACGTTACCGTGATTAAAAGAGTGCAGTTGGTAATAAACTCAGATTCAGTGACTTTTGAAGGTCCCTCTTAGTTTCCTTAATTTAGAGAATGTTTTTTGGTGTTGGTAGGTAGATTGGTGAATGAGTAAATTATTTACGTTGCAATGGCACTCAACAAAATGGTACACAACTAGATTTCACTAGACTAGACACTAGGCGATGTGTGCACTTTATGTAAAACATATTTTTACACTTCTCTTGCATTTCATCTAAAGTGCCCACTCTTTTTCTCTTTCTCTCTAATTCTAGGATAGTGTACATCCTTTGCTAACGATTGGCCGTAACTTGACGTATAATTATACATACTTCTAGTAATGTTATAGTGACAGATTTCAACTGCATCATTAGCTAAAGATTTTTAGTGTCTATAGTGTGTGCACATTTACATATGTATGTGTGTGTGGCTTAGAAAGGTGTACAGAGCACGTGAATTGTGATAATGTCCACGTACCTGTTCGATTACTACTTTTCTGACTTTGTGAATGGCATTAGAATTACAGTACATAAAATGTAAACCCCTACGGTATAAGATACAAACTTATAGACAATTGCATAATATTGTTCGGAGGCCGGGTCAATGTGTAACGATGTTGACCATTACTTGGTCCCACTGGGTTACACGCCAACAAGGTATCGGGTTCGGCGAAAAGGACAAACCACTACTTACAAGTGAGAGAGTAAAAACTATTGCAGCATTTGCCACTCAAATCCAAAACTATAACCCAAGTATCCAATGCAACTCGCATCTTCTTTTACTGCACTAACTGGAATTACTAAACCAAATTATAAACCTAATCATTTATCTAATTACGGCAACTTGTACACTATCAAAACTTGAATCTCGAAGAATCAAGAATCAGAATCAGTATCAGAATCTTGAAACAGGAAAAATTGCGTCTAAAACACCAGACATCTGCTCGTAATTAGTATAATTACCTATGCATGAAGATACATCTTAAGTGAATCACAAACGCATTAAAACGCATTTTGGACTGCAAAATGCAGCTCTTAAAGCATCACTGTTTTTTATTTTTTAAGTTTTTTAATATGGACGTTTTTTCGAAATTCTCTTTTTCATTTTTACAATTTTTGAAAATGTCCAATTTTTTGTTTGCAGGTTTGAACATCTGTTTTTTCTTTATTTATGTTTTTTCAAAATGTTTTTTTATATTTAAGGTTTTTTATGCCAGTGCAACACAAAAACATTAAGAATGTAGTTTGAACTGCTAGATGCGCTTTAGATGTACCTTAGATTTTTAGAAGCACTTTAGGTAAACTTGAGATACAACCCAAGTGCTTTAATAATCACACTAAATACGAGCATGTTTTCCGCGTTTCAGATTCACTAATTTTTGCAGTGTACACATGCAACGGAATTTTAGAGTCGAATTTTAAACTTTTCAATTGCACGCGTTTCTAGATGATTTAGTTTCTAAATTGTTTTTTTTACTCTATTCAAAATTACATTACACTTAGGTAAAAGCATCAAATCTTGTCATAATTCTTAACTCATACTTGTGCTTTTACAGCATTACTTTTAGAAATGTTAACATGGTAGATCTGTACCAGATAATTTTTGGATTTTATAGGCGCTTGGATTTGGATAGGATTAATTACACGGTGTAGAGAATTGGATTGGGTACATATCTATTTATGTTTGTAAGTAGCTTTGGATTTCTTTAACCTAGTTTGCCACTATAACTGCTTGTTTGACGTTAACCTTAAAGACTGCGTCAATTTGTTCTTATTTTTGGAAAGAGGGAAAGGCAGGAATTCAAATGTTTGGTGATACTATTCGATACTATTTTTGAAGGAATTTGATTACATTATTATAGAGCACCATTGTACTAACGGGTACGAGTAATTGTACGCGAGCAACCTATGATTATACATATGTAGTTTCACATAATTGTTTCTTCAGCCTACCTAGCGTTATTTCCATGCAGACACGGATGATAAAGGAGCACCGCCAAAGTTGCTACAGCTGGAGCTAAATTATCGGGGACATAAGATATTTTTGATTGCCTCATTCTCGGAAGAAACAAAAGACTAGACTGACTTACAAAAGCATCATGGATTATAATTAGATGTTTTGATGACAATGTAAAACGGAGCTTGGATCCATTGGAATTTAATGGATAAACACTTATCTGTCATTATAATCCTTGGAAGTCGTAATTAATACGCAAAATAGCACCCAATGATCTTCTCTTTATACCACTGTACTGTATCTGTATGTGAAGTAAAACAGTCGAGCACAATATCATCTTGATTAACGGCAACTATTCACATTTATATTGATATAAATATTAAGCCCAAAGTTGTACAATATCAGTATGTATGTAATGTAATTACCTATGTGTTGTAATAGAGATTGTAATTACTATTTTACTTTGAAATATGTTTGGTTTATCCATAACTATGTACATGTGTAGTAGAATAGAATTAGAGTAATTACCTTAGATATTGTATTATGCATTACTTACTATAATTATAGAGTTACTTGGTATTATACACGTACTTGAAGTCTGAAGTAAAGGAGTTAAGTTACACCTAAAATTATATAATTACATAACTATATTTAAACGTATATATAGATAGATATATTAGGAGTAGTACATACCCATAATTATGTATACGTATATATTCATACCTTCCTAGTCACACCAACATTAATGCATTACTTATCCTTTAAAAGTCTTTGAAATTGGAAAATGGGGTTTCATTTTTTTTCCTTCTTATTTACGATAGTAATCAAACAACACGATGAATTTAAGGAGCAGTTAAATTTTTTCTTGAGGATATTTAGGCAAAATAGTATTTGTTCAAGTACACATAATAATTTTGACCAGACCAAAATGTTGATACATATAGAGAATGTCCAATAAAAGGGGAACTCATAAAAAGTTGAACAACTTCTAATTGCTAGTTACGACGTTGTACTGTCTGTGGTGCGTGTAGGTGGGTTTACTTCTCACACGAAAGTACACATACATAAATATTGCGCGAGAGTTTGCAGAGAGAATTTTGTAATAAAGAATGGTCAAAGTAATGTATGTATGTACAGCAGGTATGAAATCCGTATACTAATACATAAAGTACCAAAGTACATATCAGTAACACGCACGCAGTCCTTTAAATTACGGTCGAGACGAATAAAGAAAGTCGGCAGGTAGATGGATACGGTAATTTTAAACATTATAACACATTTTCTTATCAACTTTTATAAGCCATTGGAGAACAAAAAAGATATGAACGACTCATTTTTATTACACGGCCAATGCAGTGGGCTACAATAACTATATTACCTCTCTCTCTCTTTCTCTCTTTCTCTCTATCACTGCAACTTTACAATTTTTCTTGCAAAGCTTTTTCTCTCTTTGTCTCTGGTTTTCTCATCCCTGTTTCACTCACTACACACAGTGCCTTGTCATGCTTTCTTTGTGCTCAAGGGTGGTTAAAAGTATCAAATCCTATACCTACGATGTGCACTGCAGCAAGGGAAAGCTACAGAATACGGAAACTACTGGGTGGGTAGGTAGGTAGGTACGTTGATTTTCCTACTTGGTGCAACTTACCTGCCAAACGCTCCTAATACGGAGTGAAACTAATACTACACGGACTAGGGGCTATTATGTACGTCGTACTTGTTGAACTGCTTTCATTCCCTATATAGTGTTATATACTGTTATACTCCTACATTACATGCGTATCTACCCGTCTCATCTATACTTGCTCGCTCTGGTCTGGTGGTGCTGTGGTGCTCCGGGTGCTTCTACCACTGCTGCAACTGCTTCCCCCAAAGTTGTCTTGTCTTGTCTGCCACCAGACCCCGGACGTGCAAGTTTTTTTGATTCTCCTCAACTTTATCTCCCGTCTACCTTACGCATATTCCAGGATGCCCTTTCGGTTTTTCTTTGGAAACTATAGTGCATGATTTCGTGACTAGAGATATTAAGTTGACTAGTACATACAAAGGGGTGAAAGCTGCATGATTTCCATTCGGATAGCACAATGATACTCTACGTGTGTGTACTACTTGGGATAAGGTACTCATGCAAACTTTCTATGCAATGCACTAGTGACTAGAACTACTATGAAACTTACATACATCTATCTACAGACGTACATATAGCCAAACATTATTTTGGACCAGAACTATGACAACATAGAGTAAACCTACATATACCTACATATAATACCTACTCATATTTATTTTTATTCGGACAGATAAATTGGGGAAGAATTTTTTATCATCGTGGATCTTATTTTTCTCATTAGAATTAAACCGTAAGTTGCTCTTACTTTATATGTATATGTATATATGTATATGTAGAAGTAGAAAACATTGACAATGACGTTGGTTGACTTACAGAATGACAGAATAGAATACTTTAGATTTCAAGTTACTTACAGTTAATGACAATAGGCCTTCGTATGTTACTCTAGTTAGGATAGACGTCTAAATGTAAGTATAGATAATTATATGTGTATATATCTTTAGCATATGTATTAAAGACGGGCAGGGACATTCAATTATGTTTACATTCCCTTTGTAAGAATTTAATCTGGTAGATGGAATTATAAGAGTGGGGCGTATGCATGTACGTAGATACGAAGAGTCAAATTTGGGAGACTTTTGTATAATTTGTTACACATGTACCTTGGTAAACTCGGGGGATTTCAAGTTGACTTGACGCGTACTTGCATACAAGTATCATTACTATGCAATACATACCTATTACAATATCTACTTTGCCTTTCAGCTTACCTTCATCAAGTAGGAGACACTGCTTCAGCTATGGATCATCGTATAGAGCGTTTTATGTTCGAAACTTTAATTTTAAAAAACGACATCCTACGCTGGCACATGTATACTATGTGTATACCTATATATAGATATATGTATATATATATATTTATGTATATATAGTTTGGCTGCTCGCATAGATAATATACATGCTTGGATCCAGTTACAATCCTTTTACATTAAAATATAAAACCATCTAACGTAAGTAGATGTGTGGAGTTGAAAGTAGAAAGTTCATTGTTAGAGAGGCTTTAGCAGGTTACAAAGTACAAACTAATGAAACTACGTAGTGTAAGGAAAATATTCAAAAACACGGTCCTACGTACAAAGATCCTATCTACGACTTTTACTTTAGATTTTATTACGCAATATCTAAGGTTGGAGGTTGGAAGGAGGAGAAGAAATCTAGGAAGGAACTAGGAACTAGGAAACTGGTGGATGAGAAGGAAAAAGAGCAGTGAGTGAGTGAGAGAGAGAGAGAGAGAGAGAGAGAGAGGGACATGGAGAAAAAAGGAAAAGGAAAAAAGGGAATAAAAAGTAAGGACGAGGAAGGCTTTGTAAGATGCAATAATTTCACAATATATGGAAACACGTAGAAAGTTGTGCGGAAGAAAATGGAGGGCAAAGGGCAGGATATTTTTTTGTACCTTAATGTAATCGTCACACACAATAGAATGCACGAATTTAGGTAAGATAGTGATAGTATATATGAGTAACGTGTGAATTTTTACCTCACTTAAATAATACTTTAGCTTTATCTTCTATCCGCTATTTTGTAGACAAAATGTTGGAGGCGTGTATGCATATAGCTATACATAATATGTGTGTGTGTCTGCGTGTAGGTGTAAACTTTGTGCATCAAGTTCCTTCTACACTTTTTACGAGTCTTCAAGCTGCCTGCTCTTGCTCTTACATGTTTACACAGTAAACTACAACCATCATTCCCCCAGCACTGCACGAGGTCTAGGACCAGGACGAAGACGAGGACGAGGGTGAGGGCAAGGAAGAGGAAAGGAAAGGAAATGAAAGGATTCCTATAGGAGTGAGTGTATAGATCTAGGGATGAATTAAATGCTTCGCACTTACACTTAATGCTCAGTGGTACGAAGTGTAATTAAGAGGCAAGTTTTATATTGATGTGAAAGAGACTAAAGACTATGTATAGCATGCGTAGGTGAGGAAGATGACGGTACGAGTAAGTAAAAGATAAGAGCACAACAGAGGCAAGATAAAATGGTTTTTGTATGACTACGAAGGACAATCACAATAATATGAGAAGGGGTAAAAAGTGACGAGAAGACGGATATATGGTACACTCCGGATTTGATTATTGCATTTTTCTCCAAAAGATAACACGGCTAGAAGAGACACAGACATAGACAGCGACTGACTAGGTGTGTAGGAGGGAAAGTTAGTGAAAGTAGCGAAAGTCATTGAAGCAGGATATGAAGTCACAGCAACATAATTGCTGCCAGCTGACTTTGCACGCGGAAGAGATGAATGAATGAATGGGTGGACCGATGGATGAAGATTAACCCTTGTTCTTAGTTTTTATGCGTATTCGGTGTCGGTGGAAACACATCGATCCAAGTAGGGTCGATGGTTCGTGCACTCATACGTTGCTGTCTCTTCTGTGGTAGTCCCGCCACGGCTGTGAGCATATGCTATACTCTTCTGATAGCTGAACAGTTGCCGCTCCAAACTGTAATTCTCCGCTTGAAGAGCGCCAATTTCTTTCCTATTTTCATCAATAATTCTCATTACAACACAACTTCCCTTTGTTCTGGTAACTGTTTCACATTCCTTTTATCTTCCTCATCTCATTATACCTGGGTCTGTTTTTCCCTTTTTCTGCAATGCAATCATACCTTTTCTTCAAATTCTCTCTATCTACACTCCCTAAACTGACGAATCTTAAAACAGCAAAAATCCATTTAAAATCACTAAAACCCACAAGTGTTTAATTTAATTATGGACACAGGATCAAAGGATGCATTACAAGTGCATCAGAAACGAATTAAAAATTCATCTTGAACTACGAGATTTCCTATTTCGACAATTTTTTGACGCTTCAAATTTCTATTTTAACAACTTTTCAAAGTTTCAAAATTCTATTTTTGCAACTTTTAAACTTTTCAAAATTTCGTATTTCAACAATTTTAAAACAATTCAGAATTTCTTATTTCAGCAATTTTTAAACCATTCAAAATTTATTATTTTGACAATTTTCAAACTCATTACATAAGTGAACATACAGCCTACCTGCGTTCATAATTTAATCAGTAGTAAAATACTCGTAGGTTTTTGGCATTTTAGATGCGCCAGTTTTCACAGTATGCACGCCCTGTGCCCTACCAACCTTCATTCTATCCTCGAGTATAATGAAATAGAAAAACCTAATAATCGTGTTCCTCCCATTGCATTGTGCGTTGACATATTTGCAGAGGTAAAATAATCTTCTGTCTCCCTCCTTATAAAGCAGTATTAACAAATTTCTGCGGAAGTTACAATAAAATCTTTTGTAGTTTTAAGCTTGTCAGAAGGCTAACGTGGTTTGTGGAGGAGAATTTAAAAAAAACACTGCAAGCGTTATACATACCGGTCCCCATTATACTTCCCAATTTATCTACCTTTGTCCGCAGCCCCTCGAGCTTTATGGAGATCGTATAAGAATTTAGGTAGTTAAATACGTTTCAAAGTCGAGTACGAATCATCGAGGCTATTTATCCATGTAAGTACATATCTGTAGAAAACCTTGAAACTTCGATACACATGTTTTTTGGTTGTTTATACTTTTATTAATTAAGCTTATTTGTTGCTTGTCATTATTTCGTCATTTGTTCCACTAACTTGCCTATTCATTTCATGGCAGCTGCTCTGTATTCTGTTATTACGTGTAGGTATAAAGATATGCATACATACAGTGTTTTAGTTCACAATTGATTTTCTTTCCAACTCATCGTATCGTTCGTGGTTTAAATGAACGTGCAATGATTCACTCCACAAGCCCACAATAAAGCAATCAAAAAGAACCGTCTGAAATGTCATGTGGACGTAACTCTTCACCAAGAGAAGAAAAAACGTTGACATGCGATACAATGAGGCAATGTGTTTGTTCGGCTGAATTTCTACATGGATTTGGATTGACTACATATAGCTATAGCTATAGCTATGTATATAACATATAGCCCTACTGTATTGTATTGTATTGGTTAGCCAACTAATGGCTTGGAAGAACCTCATACATTTAGAATTATGTAATCAAATAAGCTACTACTTGAGACTTGAGTTGCACATTCACGCGTAAAGTAATGCAGAAGCTATGCATAGGTAGCTAGTCAAATAGAAGAGATAGAAGGATGTAACAAGTTATCTCTGCCACCATTTCATTACGGAAAGCACGTCGGTTTTTCATCCTCCGCAATATTCTCGAGTATCAAAATTGTTCAAGAGATTTCCATCGTACATAGCTGATTCTCTATCCCCACTCCCTCTCATCCTGACTGGTACCTACACCTACTATCTGTAGTGCAACTGTGCATAAAGCTTTTTCCCTCGTGCCACCGCAGAAACGTACATATCACAAATCTAATACATGCTGCACATTAATTATCCTCAGCTGTTTAAGAATATTAGCGTCAACGAGGAGTTTAATGTGTGTATGTACGGGAGAAAGAGCAGCCCCAGCTATTAGTACTGGGTATGTATGTACCTCCATATCAAAAATCCGTATTGAGGGAACCAAAGATAATGGCATTACACGAGGAGAGAATGACAAGGATGTAAACAGAATATAATAATGAAATTTTGGTGTAGTCAATTCCCAATTGTTTCATTAATTTCTGCGCCCACGTTTCCACGAAGTCTGTAAGTCATGTTTAAAAATTAATGCTAGAGCTTACGAGTAAATTTTGGAATTTCCTTATTTGTTGGTCCACAATGATTAGAGCGAAATATGTGGTACTTGTGCTTGTACTTGTACTTGTACTGTACTACCATATAATATGTATCATTTTGCTATCTACATTGAAATTGTGTAAGAGCATGGAATGATTTTCCCATTCCATGGAATTAATAGATACTGAACACCCAGCACAAAGCAAATCCTAATCATACACAAAAGAACAAAAGTAGACCCGCTACGCTACCGGAAATTTATTTCAAATCTGATTTACATTCGTTGAGAAACGAGTAGTGTTTGGGGAATTGAACTACCTTCCAAGAATCACATATTTAAGTTTAGGTAGTAGCTACACTCTCCGAAATTCCATCGTTTTTCGATCATTTGTATTTAGGTACATCTCTTATTAACACATTACTTAACTGTACAGGAAGACAAAACATGAGTACGAGATAATAAATAATTAGAATAAGATGATCATTTTTAACCGGGTACACTACCTACTGGCTAGTGACTCTAATTGCAGTAAGCTACATTACTCAACACTGCCTTTATTTATTTCGTTGTGCTTTTTACCCCAAAGTAGTTAGGTGCCTATACTAATAGTTATCTTTTCCTAGAACCATATTCAAACCCGAGTTGAACAAAAACATGTTCGACTGACATAGTGAAACTCCTGAAAAGGGAAATTGATTCGAGGGGTCGCTCAAAATACATTTTCACTCTTCCCAAGCTGTATTGTACATTGTACCTTGTACCTGTACCTAATCACCGTTTGAGCCAATCTTCCAAACTGATTAATATTTTAATTCCTGTGTTTCTACCACAATGACAGAAGTTGTTGATCGAGTAGGCTTTTGAACGGTTTGTTAGGTGCTTTAAATTTTGTTGGATACAAGATATTAAATTAGTTGTATTTATGAAATAAGGAATATTACACTTACCTCATTTGATAGTTGTGGATTCTTGTTACATCGTCATACTTGTGATATGTGGCCTGAAAGAGGAGATAAGACTCTCCCCATTCAATCTGCACTCGTACTTGATGCTTGTCATTAAGGTAAAAACTGTTTGGATCTCGGATCTGCAATCAAATTAGTTGAACCAAGTTATTATCCATTTTCCATGGTATCCTTATGTCCGCTAATAAATGCAATTCAATGTACCACTAGTGCAGTGAAAATAATGTACCTATAGGAATTGAGGAGTTGCTGAAAGTTTTACCACACGAGTAAAAGGAGCTCAAAGAGAATTAGTGAGTATCAATAGCAACCTGTGTACAGGTATCTTTGGATTTGGGCAAGCTCACTTAATGGGAGTACTAATTGTAACTACAAGTACAAGTACAAGCTATGGCTACGATGTATGTATGTATTTTAGGTATTTGTACGTATGTATGTATGTCTGTAGGTAGGTAGGTACATGGAAGGAAATCAAGAAGTCCGTCGTCTCATCAGTGGATGTTGTAATGCCGCTGGTTTTACATGTAACCTTAGCATTGAATAAGATTCACTCGAGATAATTACAGAAGCTGGTTCTGGTTCTGGTACAAGAGGCCTGTGTCTTGCTGTTACGAAGAACGAGTCTAAATCAAATTTCATGGACCGTGTATCCAAGTGAAAGGCGTGCATACATATGTAGGTATATGTATGTATACATAGCCTCAGAGGTAGTAAGAAATACCTACGTAGTAGATTTGAAAGTCGGAAAACAAGAACTGTAAATCATTTCATAAAGTGAATGCGTTATCTGGAGAAGAAAGCAGTAAGCAGTCTGCCTACAATTAACTCTTGGAAAATAGATTCTTCTCCCTTAGCATTATACGGGGAAAAGTATGAATGGGGAAAACTAATCAGTTCAAATTGCTGCCCTGAGCAATATATAGAAAGTAGATCTCTGTTTTTGTAACCCAAATCCAGATAGCTGTGCTGTATGATTAGCATGCTTACAGTAATCAAACGTATGTATCACACAAATCACACTACATGTATGACCAGAATCAGAACTAGAATCAGAACCAAAACCAAAACCAGAACCAGAACCAGAACCAGGATCACACTTCACATAGGTAGGTACTTACAACTTACAGGGAAGCGAATATGTGTCTTCACATCCCTAAAACACTTGGTGGGGAACTTAAAGTCGAGCTTGTATACCATAGAAATAAAATGAAATAGCTTTCCACGATGTTTAGACTGGCCGGGCTATAGGCATTTACGAATGTGCCTATCGTTTGATCCTCATAACATACAAGTACAATTTTGGTTAATTATAGAGTTAAATTCACTTTGATTAGTCTAAGCTCTGCTTCGACAGTCTACTTGGATTCTCCGAAACTCAACCAAAACCAGAGCAAACCAAACTCTTGCAATTGTAATGCAATGCAATGAAATGCAATGCAATGGTCGGTAGTCGGTTGGTAGGAAAAAGGGAGAATTCAAGAGCTAACTTTATGCTTTGAGAAATTCTAAGCTCATCGAATTCAAACGTACGATGAAAGCAAGCGGTTTTCATGCTTATGGGATCATTATCGTTCATTACACTCGTCTCCCTCATCTCAAGAGATATGTATGGGCAAACTGACCTCCTAGTGCAGAACGAATTCATCCCCAAAATCTTTCCTAATTTATAACCTTGATTATACTCAAGCTTTTAGTTTAAAGGTTGTATTGCATCTCTTTTTCCTTTTATAAACCAATCTAGTTCAAGGGTGTGTTAGAGGACAAGGAAACTGTACAAAAGGACTGTACAAAAGCTAAGGCCAAGTCTTTGAAAAATAAAACTTTGTGGTGGCCTGGCTGGCCCGATCTTGTCTGGTCTGGCCACAGGTGGATGTAGGTACATATAGCGTAAGGAATTTCATGTTAGTATGAAAGACAAATTAAATGTGTAATCTTGGATGGAACATAGAAAGAAAAGTAATACGACGCATGATTTCCGGGAGCGATTCCATTTGTCTTAAAAGAGAAATTAATCATTTTGTCTGGATACGTCATGCTAAAGATGCCGATGGCTGAGAGTAGTTTTGCCTAAGAAGTAAAAGCATGGGAATATCAAATGGGCTTCTCAACCAGCATCTCTTTGACTAGAGGAAACACTATTTTACAAGCTTAAAATTAAGGGAAGCCAACTAAAACTGAAAGCCAAGGGAAGGCAAGCCAAGCCAAATGTGCACACTGAAAAAACAAAAGAATCTTTAAGTAGGATACAATGAATGTAAAATGCCAAAAACCTATTTGCATTTCGTATATTAGTGGTTATGATAGCAGTTTTAGGATACATTTTAAGTACATCACAAGCATTAAATTGCATCTGGACTCTGCGAAAGGGTTTTTCAAAATTGTTTGTTCTTGTATTTTGTAAGTTTTAACAACGTCTCTTTTCTCATTTTTACGTTTTTTCAAAAGTTTTTTTTTTATTTTTTCGTTTTTTTAAAACGTCTATTTTTTTAATTTTACGTATTTTTAAAATGTTTATTTTTTAATTTTACGTTTTAACAACGTCTCTTTTCTCATTTTTACGTTTTTTCAAAATGCTTTTTTTATTTTTGCGTATTTTTAAAACGTCTATTTTTTTTACTTTTACGTATTTTCTAAACGTGTATTTTTTAATTTTACGTTTTTTTGAAAACAAACAATTTTTTATTTTTACGGTTTTTTAAAACTTACAATTTTTTAATTTTGCTTTTTAAAATGGTATGTTTTTTCATTTTTACATTTTTTCAAAAGTTCTATTTTATTTATTTTTGCCATTTTTAAAAATGCATATTTTTTATTTTCACGGTGTTTTTGAAAATATACGTATTGCATCTAAATCGTATTTGACGCTTTAGATGCACTTAGACTTTTTATATACACTTTGAATTTGAGATGCGTTTCTAATTACACTGAATATGAGTGTGGGTCTTTTGGCGTTTGAGACGCACTAATTTTTACAGCGTACATTCATGCCGTTGTTTTTGACATGGAAATCATATGGCATGTGGGTGTACAGCTCTTAGAGGTAATTGATGATTTTGTCAACGATTATGTAAGAGTAAGTATTATGTATAGAGGAATCTTTTGTGATCGTGTATGTATCTATTGAGCATCAAATAAAATAAGCCTTATTGCGTGTTTCTTGTTGCATATAGTATCGATTAGATAGCTCAGCTGTCGCACATTAAACCATACGTGGGTGCTTGCGTCTCAACGTGTAGATAGTGAGAGGTTGATAAAAGTTGACAAAGAACATGATTAGTATGTAAGTAATTTATGTAGGGTCGCTCACAACTGCGAAGTTGAGTTTATGGAAGTGGTTAGCGAGGACGGTTAATGTGCATTGTGCAACCGAGACTTTGTTCAGTGAGACATGCCTACATGGCTAAGGTACCTACCTACCTCCACGCTCCGAATAAACGAGCTACTACTCTTTCCACCTACCAAAGTGAAGTTGTCAGTTGTCAGAAGACCGACGTATACTTATGTCAGAGCATAATTTTATTAGCTATGATTGCCTTCGAGTGACTACAAAGTTTGTCTTGAGTGCAGACTGTAGTGTTTAATCGCAATTACAGCAAATTTTATTGAGCTGTAGATAGACATAGTGGTGCACTCGGCGGTTTCTCAAAATGAGGATACGTCCCACTGCATAAACTCTTGGAGAGAATAATTTGAAGAGAACGGAATCCGAATAATTTGAATGTGCCTGTGTCTGTATCTAGCGGTATGGGGATTGGTTATCGTTCCACTTAGAATTAAACTGACGCTGATAATATTGTTACTTTATATCCATGCGAAGCGAATGTGGGTTTGAATTTAATTTGATTTATAATATGAATCCAAAGCACCTTCGTGGTTCATTGATTGACGTTCATGTATTTGTAGGCAACTTGTGGATAATCTGGAGCCAGAGAGATAATAGAATTCGAACGTTTGTTTGTACTCTCAACTCAAACTTCCCTGAATACATCTTCAGAGAGAACGAGGAGAGAAGAAGAAAGAAATTCCACAGTTTCGGCTTCTCAGTGGACAAAGAGAAAGGACCACGGTTGAATTTCCACTGCAGTGCAACTTTCGCATATAATCAATGAAAGGAGCATTTGGTGGTTTTTCCTGGTGCGTATCTGTGTATTTGTCTCATCTGTCTTCCACTTCCAACTCTACCACATGGTAAAATACTGGCCGGAAGAACATCAACGTAATTCTTCCTTTGACTGAGTTGATGAGCTGGTGAAGGTGAAACCGGAGCCTGTATGTACACTGTACACTGTACACTGTACACTGTACACTGTACACTGTACACTGTACACTGAGGACGTGAGGAAAAGTGGGAATTGGAAACTTGGCTATTGTGATAGGATGCGATGAGTGATACAGAGAAGCAAATGCGTGTTTATGCCCTTGTTGTAGGACTTGGAAAAAGAGCCAGGAGTGGATGTAAATGGATACTGTAACCTTGCCATGTTAGTGCCATAAATGTTTTAGATGTGACATCAAGGAAGAATTCCCTCACATTCAAAGCATTAAGTAAGGCTCAGAATAATAAATAAAAAGCTACATATCATCATCAGCATAATGCAGCCGTATCATGTCTGGAGATTTCGTGTAGGTATTGTGCCAGCCACTAATCGTCTCGTTCCTATCATCGTAAGATTCTGAGCCAGAGCACAAAGATAAGAAGGAAAGCCAAAAGCAATGACCCTAATATTTTATTCTACTTTCGTATGCTCACTCTCATAGAAACGAGATGGGATCGGGAAAACGGAAAAGTGTGACCGCTTGGGCTGTCAAGTACGGATTTCCTAACATGAAGCTTTTGAGACTCGAGAGGATTTCCAAGTTCTCATTAGACAAACCGTATTTTCTCTCAAAACTCCCATGGGCTATACCTGTACTCTTTTCGAACAATGAAGTTAAATGCCGTACTTTCCTCGCCGCTTTTTATGGAATATGGGAAACCATTCAAGAGTCTCTCTAAATTCATGTGATTATTTTAACCCATGCTATGGACAGGTTTCAGGGAATATGGGTTAAAATAAAAATTCAGCGTATCAAAGCAATCATATATGTATATATATATATATGTATATAGAGTGTGCATGTAGTACTTGCTCAGAATCCTAGTACTCATATACCCACCTTCAATTCATGAGCATTGAGGATACCTATGCGAGTGTATATATATATATATATACCAGGGTAGAAAATAAAATAAATATTTTAGTGCCGTCGTGCTCATACACAAGCATCTAATAACCATGTGCATACCAACATGGTTTATGTACGTGCCTTGATACACACGATGAAACCAAACCAATCTCACATCCTGGCCCACTGCTAGAGAGAGAGAGAGAGAGAGAGAGAGAGAGAGAGTAATAGAGAAAGAATGCAAAACAGGAAAGGAAAATACATTTTACGTGTTCGTACGAGCACAACTCTCACTCCTCCATTTCCTTTTGTATCCAAAGGGTAAACCAAGGTAATTTTATGATGCTCTTTCCATTTTTACCCTCCTCTCTTCTCCTTCCACCGAAAGTCCTAACCGTCAAATTAAAAAGAATTCTAAATTGCCTAAGGGAAGCCTAAACGTATACACAGATTAATCATATGTCATACTTATTTATTCCTACGAGTTTCATATACCAAAGTTTCTTGCTTTCTACATAAAACTTTTCACCTCGCGAAATCCGAATCCAGAGAACGTCACTACAAATCGGGACACAAATTGAGTATAAATACACATCTACAGACATACATACGTACCTACATACATACATACACAAGCAGTCAGAACCAGAACCCAAACGAGACCAGAACGAAAACCAGAACTAGAGATGTGTATATATATGAATCTCACCATGTAATATATTGTATTAGCTTCACACATACATAATAAAAGAATGATAATCTAGAACGCTCCGTCAAACTGGAAGGGAAAAGAGTTTTGCACTTATACAAGTCATAAATATTCATACGTCTCACAGAGGAAAAAGCTTTAAAGTAAAATGCGCACGTAAAAATCCTGAGAGAACTGAGAGAAATGTGAAAAAGGAATTTTGAGGGAGTGATTTGGAAAAAAGGGGAATATTTATTTGAATGTAAGGAGTCTATGCATTCAATATACATAGCATATCTAAATATATTATTATGTGCATGTAAGCCAAGCATAGATAGGTATCCAAATAGTCAACAAAGATACTGGAGAAATCTACCCAGCTTCTACTAGTATAACATACTTACAAATACATATGTACATATATAGCACCAGAGAGTGAGGGAGTGAGGACGTTTTGAAATGTCTTTGATTTCTTTGCCGACTGCCAACAGGGGAAAAACTAGTTGTCGATAACAAGTTTAGAAAGTGCAATTCTCCTATTAAGTATTTATATGTGAACTCTCTCCCCTCAAGAGTCGCTCACTTTCCTGATTTTCCACATATTATTATAGACCAGAATCTTATTACGGACGTTGTGTGTGTGCTGTCCTGTCACTAACTACTGACGATATACGTACCTACTTTGGAACTGGGGGAGATGGAAAGAAGAATGTTTTCATCGAATCAAGTGATCCAATTAATTTCGTGACACATATACACCTGCGGTTGTTCCAATGGGATGAAATAAATGACATGCGCTTGTGTGTATTTTCCTACGTACCCACGATTGTAATTATCCTGGTTTATATATCAGCAAAAACGATGCGTCCTCTCGTACTTACCTTCAGGTACGAAACTTAGTTTACCATTTACTTATATTAATGTTAAGTAACTACTTTCAGGCTTCAGTCGATTCTATCTTACAGTGCATCCACTAGTGACTGCTCTTTGTTCTCGTACACTAAAGTAGAGTATTTACTTATTTTTCTTTGGGAAGCCTAATCAATTACCTGGAACCATGAATACAGTTTGTATGTGCATGTACGTAGCTGCGCAGAGAAAGCGAGGGGGGAGCTGGAAAAGAAAGAGATGGAACAAGACACCAGAAGAAACCCTGTAGGAAAATCAAGACGAGAGATACAAGACAAGAGTAAGAGAGAACAAAAGTAAGTCGAATAAGGCTATTCGGATGCTCATTAATAATGATTAGACAAGATGATCCATTAACCGAACATTGAATTATACTCTCATACCTTCTTCAAAAATCACTCAGAGAAACAAAAGGAAATACTTTCATTCATTATTTGTCCATCGCATTCGCATCGAGGTGGATGGAAAGTGTGCTTATCTATCCCGATTTGGCCGTCGTTAATTCAATGGCATGTTGCCATTAGAAATGAATCAACACTCGACTCGATCGAGAACGAGATCCACATGGCCATGGCCATGACTATGGCCATGGCCATGGCCACACAGTCGCAGCTCTCAACCTCGACAACCGACAACTCTATTTTTTCATGTAGTAGGTATGGATGTGCCTCATCAAAACCGAGAGAGCAACATGGAGGTTCCTGTACATATACATCCATAGGTACATATGTACATGCCCTCACTGCTCCTCGCAACTTGAAAACAATTCCATTTTCTACAGACAGAGCGTGTCTAAACATTGAAGCACATTATTTTGAGCTTTGTGGGCAGAAAAAATCCATACAACTCGTATTGCGGAGCATGATCGAAATTATTTTCGATTCCATGATGTTGCCATTTATATGAAATCGTCGTTAGGAGGGAAGCAAGGGAAGGACTGATGGTGAGTGCACATATGACTATGACTGTTGCCATGCGGTGAAATGTCAGAAGAAACAACGGAGCGGGTATGGAGAAACTCGTGCGATCTTCACATAATAAATTCACCAGATGCGTCTTCCTTTGAGTCGAGTCCTTCAACATCAACATCAACATCAACTTGTACCTACATACATACAGCAACGGGGTCAACTTAATGGCTAGGATTCGTGTGTGCGAGAGAAGGAGAAGAAACACAAGGCTTTTCCACATTTTCGATGTCGATGTTGCAATGAATCTTTGAATTGCCGATTGATCTGTTTCCATGTGTACTTTAAGGGCACGGCAGGTTGGAAGGATGTGCGGAGGAAGTGAGCTGGAGGAAGTTAAATGAGGAGCAAGGAAACGTAAAAAGTAAAAAGCTTGGAGCAGTAGACGAGGAGGAGGTTGACAAAAATCGAAATAGGTGTAATTGGAAAGATGTGAGGAAAACAATACGAGACTGGAGTGAAAACAATGCTATTTGATAACAAACATTGACATTATGCTTGAAGAGTAGGGCGAAAGTACAATACATTGTGGAGGATGTGAATGGAAATCAGTATTCTAGTCAGGTCTGGGAAGTAAACTTTGAGTCCGTTTCAGTTTCAAGAAGAGTCGTAAGTGGCCATTGGATGAGGAATCAAGACCAGAACCGTGACGATGGAAGTATTGGCAGGGTCATTTGTGCTGGTGAGTGAGTGAGAGTGTGTGTGATGTGTTTGACTGTTGGGGCGTAGATTGTTGTGTGAGGATGAAGAGGGAAAGGTGGTTGGTGTGTGTGTGTGTGGGGCATGACAGGAGGAGAAACAAAAGTAATGTTACCTCTTTGACTGTGACGTCCGTCTCCATAATAATGCCGTCATCCGTATCCTCTTGAACATAGTAGTGACTGAAAGGAGCATGGGTGAAGGCGATAGGGTCCAGCGTGCCAGACTTTGTATTGTACCGAAGCAGGTAAGCACTCCAGCTCACGTAGCGCAAATGATTCCGTGGCACATTATGCACATCTTTGTAGGCCATACGAACTCGCAGTGTTTCCGAATGAGTATCCGCCTCTAAGGTCCATGCCTGCTTGTCCCGATCATAGCACTGAACAGCTTGGGGGGAACTCACGGTCGCAATGGGAACGGTTGCACTCAAAGAACCTTGACTAGGACTCAGAGTAACTTCACTCAATGTATTCGCCGTCACCATCTCGCAGTGGATGTGAAGGAAATTCTGAGAAGAGCCCTAGACACATTTAAGACTAATAATGTATAATGCTTTTGTGAATGGAAGGAGCCCCAGCTTTTATCTCAAGAGCGAACAAACGGAACTCATCATTCTTCCATGTTATGTTGTCGACGAGAGCTACTACGTGCATGTGCATAATCTTGTTCTACTTAACGTATTTTCCAGTCCTGTGGGAATATTCGGGTACTTTCGGGAGCATTTGGGACACAACTTCTCAATCCCATTGTTGGTTCAACTCTCAGAGACGTATGAGCACGTCTATGTGACACTCAAACTATTCAATATTCAATTTAGTCGCACCTCACCCAACCAACCAAAGCTGCTCCTTCCTTCGCTAGCTCGCTCGCTCGCTCGCCCGTCCCTTTCACCTACATTACGATTTACTCGAGTCCTTTCAATGAAAAACTAACACAATTACATTACTTGGATGAGCAAATCTGCACTCAACTTTCAGACTTTCAAGTTTTGAATGCACGACAAAACAGCACCGCCACCAAAACGACATGGCACTGACAGCAAAGCAAAGTTTCAAACATTACAAATTGTTCACTTTTCTTTAGTTTTTTCCTTCCACCCAAACTACCAAGAAATCATTGCATTGCTGTCATTTCACCAGCCACACCAAAGACTCTCTCTCACTTATTCTCCTATTATAGTCCTTTATTTAAAAAAAAGTATTGCAATTTACCATTCAAATTTATTGTTTTCAATTTGCCCGGAAATATATTAACTCTGTGACAGAAATGATTCCTTGGCTAATACAGATATATGTACATACATAGGGGCATGACTTCATCTACGTGGATGACGGAATTCCATCTGAATAAAGCCAGGACGTTTCAACTCGTGCAGAAAAATCCAATCATTTGCTAAAATGATCTGCGGGAGTAATGCTGTTCACGGACCATTTGGCAAAGAGAACTAATCAAATTCCTAAATGAGACGAGAACGTGTTCCCATCACCCTATGTAAAGGTGGGTTTACCACCAGTCAGTTCAGAATGAATGGGAAATTTGGTTAAAAAGCGCTATAAGAATCCAAGGACCTCATTTCGAGAAAACAAAGTTAAACGAACAACATTACTATTCGCAATATGTACATACACACTTTGGGTACACATGGTTCGTGCAATAATAAAGTACGTAATAGTAGTTTGTTAGCTATTTCATCTACAATGTAATTTATTCATGATAATCGCTAATGGCTTTGTTTTCCTCATCACAACTAGACTCATGTGCATATTCCATCACGCCATAAATGTAGATCTGAAAGGTTAGAAAAACACAAGGGAACTTTTGGAGCCTAGTGCCCCAGATTGAACTCCGAAACTACCTCTGACCGGAAGAAAAGTTGCTATCGATCAATCATTGTATCATTTGAATTCTTTATTGCTATCCACTCCAAACTACTGTTTCTGTAAATTTCAGTTGAATCTCTAGCGGCAAACCCGATGCCCATTCACATTTCAGTTTCATTCGACATCACATTTCCATGCCAATTGTTAGCTTGCAATGCAATGCAACGTCAGAATCAAATTTGCGGGATTGGACTCAAGAAAAAATAATGAGATAAAAAACACTTTTACGCATTGAAAAGCATGCGCTTTTACGCATCACCGAGGAAATTTGATGCTAAGCCGAAATGTAAAAACTTCGGGGTGTACCGTTGCTGTATTTATGAAAATGCAACAGAATTTTCAGCGATGCGGAAAATTAAGAAAAACTTAAAGGATTCGTAGGTACGGTTGATTTTTGTTAAAAGGATTTAGGTAAGTCCATTGATAGTTTTTTTTGGCTCTGTTGTAAAATTACCCTTTTCAACTTACGATTAGAACCTTTTGTCAAAAAGCTATTTATGGTGAAATTAGGCTACGGAGGGAGTTGTGGATTTAGAAAAAATAGCGAAATTAACTGTTTTTCCATGCACAAAATGTCAACATTGGTACATACTGGTAGGGGTGGAAGGTATAGGAAACTTTGAAAGAAATCACCTTGAAGCCCTAACAGGTAGCTCAACTCTTCATATTGCTTAATGAAAAGCTTTGAGTAAAAAAGTAATATAGAACGGTATTCTTGGTCGAGTACTAACATCATTGTAAAACAAATTAGAAGGGGAGGAAATTTCTTACAGATGTAAAACGGCATGGTGTGGTACTGACAAGGAGAAAAAGTCTGAAGCAGACGTGCACATGACCTACAAACGTCCCTGGTAAACTCTTAAATAACATGGAATCAGCACAAGTGTGTTCACCTGAACAAATCTACGAATTATCTACATAGGTACCTACTCCTGTTTTCTCCTAAAAAAGCATTCATCGCGACCCACATTACCCTTGCACATCGTCTCCTTCTCATTCATCAAAATGTCAAAATTCCCTTGGAAATTGGTGGTGTCAACTCCTTCTGTTCCATTGCACTGTCTCGTCTCGCACTTACTCCAACTCTACATATGCATTCCCATGCCATAAACAGAAGAGAAGAGAAGAGGCAACAGCAGAAATTCCGAGGACTGTATGTACAACAAGTTTGTTTCGTTTGGAAACAACAGGCACTTTCAACTTGGAACAACGCAATTCCAAGTTTAAATTGATTGAAATACGCATAAATTGAAAACAAGTGAAACAAGAGCTATTATAATATGTCGCAACGTGAGTCCAAGTTGCATAATGCAGCTCGCATTCCAAATATGTGCTCAGGCAACTGAATAAACAAAGTTTCTTTGTTTCCGTTGTCTATAAGTTTTTGTGTGGAACGTTGGGTCAGTAGCATTTTCATAATTTGGCCATTCTTCACTTTGAGTAGGACGAAGTTGCTTTGTACACATAACTGAGCACTAGTTCTAGTTCCCACAGGATCCTGCGGAGGGAAAGGGAATATGGGCCAAGGGAAATCATATAATAAGGAATGAACGGGAACGGGAGTAACAATAATAAGAGTACAATACTGACCCACAGTATACTCAAAAGCAAAACTCAAAAGGTGTAGGTACCAAACCAAAACCAAAGAACTTTGTTGGAGTTTGAAGCGTGTGTGTGCTATTAGAGCTAATTTTGAAATAATTTCCACATTGATTGCCGACGTCTTTGTACACACAGAGATTGACACTTACTCAACCGATTTACTACTAATGGAAACACATGTTCTTTTTTTGTGCCTACAAATTGATACGAGCACACACACGAGGTAGAAATGATGGCTGATTTTTTTTAAGACTGTGTAGGTATATCAAATCAGAATGGACTTGGAATTCAGACTAATGGCCCTGCATGGTCATGGGCTTAGTCCCTGGAGTGCAAATGCTATTTTGGGTAGATTTCGTCTTGTTTAAATATTTATTCTAGGCTAAGCACCTATCTAGCATATGTGACAAGTCGTTTGTATTGTACACGCAGCTGGTATCACTAGAATGTCCTGATCAGAACACAACTCAGGTTCTACTCTTTGCTTCTAGGATGTAGAACAACCTGTCCTAGACAAATAACTTGTAGGCAGCCAGGAGCCGACAAGCAATAACAACAGCAGCAGCAGCAACAAGCAAACAGGTCAAAAAGTTAGTTGAGCGTATCTGATTATGCCACGTCTGGCTTTTTTCCATGTTTGCTTAAACACTGAATCACAAATATTTCCAAACTGCACTGGGGACATTATTTGAATCATGGCTATGGTGTATGACTCATTCGAATTTCTTTCGCTTAACTTTCGTCCTGGGATATAATCACAAAACATGCATATCTAAACTGTAAAAACTGTACCGTCTTAAAACAGGAAAAAATGCATGAAAAACACTTAATCCAAGATAGGGTTTTTAAGGATGTTCATGTTTTTGATATGCTGTTTTTGATAAGTCGGTTTTTTTTTCGTTTTTTCAAATGGTGTACTTTCGTTTTCAAGTTTTTTCAAAAGGTTTATTTGCTTTTTTACGTTTTTTAAAAGGTGTACTTTCTGTTTTACATTTTTAAAGCAGTGTTTTATCTTTTTTACCGTTTTTTTAAATAGTATACTTCCGTTTTCAAGTTTTTTCAAAAGATGTATTTTCCTTTTTGTGTTTTTCAAAAGGTGTAATTTCTGTTTTACGTATTTTAGAAAAGTCTTTTATCTTTTTTACCGCTTTTTAAAAGGAGTACTTTCCTTTTTACTTTTTATCAAAAGGTTTTTTGATTTTTACGTTTTTTCAGAGGGGTATGTTTTATTATTTTTTCAAAGCGTTTTGAATGATGTTTTATTTGTTTAAATTTTTTCGAAACGTCTATTTTTTAATTTTACGGCATTTCAAAATGCCCATTTTTTTTAACTTGCACATCTTAACACCGTCTGTTTTTTCTTATAATTTGGGTTTTCAAACGTCTCTTTAAAAAAAATTCCTGGGCTGTGAGATGCGCTTTACGCGCACTTTTGATTTCAGTGCTTTTTAGATGCACTTTAGGCAAAGTTGAGATGCATCCTAACTGAGATCATGATTATACTGAACACCTGTATATTTTTAGATGTGCCAGTTTTTACAGTGTATCTATTTACCTATGCAATTCGCTGTCAAAATTAATTAAAGCGCTGCTAAATAAACTCCTTTATTTCCGCGATACATAGTTACTGTTATTATTCTTGCATTTGTTTATATTAGTATTGCACCAGAAGGGGATGAGAAAAAAAGACGATAGGAAAAATTATACTGATTGTGATCGTGAATCCTCTTCTATTACTTGTCATCATGAGTAGGTATATTAGAAAATAGGTGTTCTAAATTGGAATAAGACACGTAGACCAGTTGTCATTGTTTTAAATAATTCCACAGAACAATATACTATACGATGTTCATCAACTTTTGGGGAATCTTTGAAGAATTCTCAGTGAAAATAACTTCGTTCATCGTACATAGTTTCTATTATTATTTTCATTATAGATATTATTATTTTTATTGTTATTGTTGGGAAGAATAATAAGTAATCTTAGCTAGTAAAAGAACAGGTGTGTAAACCTTGAAGAGCCCAGCTCACAATAGTAGTCAGTCTGTTTCAGGATTCTTGACAATGGACAAAGTAATGAAAGTCTAGGGAAGAATAAAAACCCAGGAAAATATTTGCAAGCAGGATGATGCTGTTGAATCAAGAAGATGACTTTGCATTTTGGCATTTTGAGAAGATCTGATGTGCGGAATATGAATTTTGAAAAGGGGAATCTGCTGGAACTCTGACTACGTATCAGATGTCAGGATTCAAGGTACGATCATCCTATACCCTCTTCCTATGAAAAACTCTAATTTCATTCCTCGAATAAAAAGGAAAGGAGGCTCTGTTAGATTTCCCAGGGAACTTAATAATTAGAAAGAGGTAGAACAATGGAGGTCTAAGCAGAAAATTTTCTTCCCTCGTGTCGTAATGTCTAATTAGATTCGTGTCTAGCTCACGATCAGTAATGATCTACTTTTGCGATGATAACGGCATGAGCTGGCCAGCTTGCGTTCTACGTGGTTTCACTCTTACCTCTTATATGTATACCTACATATGTATGTAATTATCAAGACTTGATAATCGTCCTCATAATATCAAATGAGTAGCACAATTCAATGGACATTAAACGAGGAAAAGAAAACTTGTCCTGGTTGTTCCTCTAGGCTTTCACTGGGCAACATGTTTATGTACACGCATACAGTGGCCGTATACACTGTAAAAACTGGCGCATCTCAAAAGCTGAAAACCCACACGTACCTATTTGGTATAATTCTAGAAGTCTAAAATGCATCTCGCGGTCCAATAACTGTTTATACTAATGCGTTTTTGCGTAAAAAGAAAACAGAAGTTTTGAAATAACTTATTAAAAAAATAGAAGGTTTCGAAAAAAGGAAAATAAAAAATTGGACATTTCTAAAAACAGTAAAAATAAAAAATAGACGTTTTTAAAAAGAGCAAAAATAAATAAAATAAACCTTTTGAAAAGACAATAATAATATGAAAAAACAGACGGTGTCAAAAAATAAAAATAAAAAATTGAACAGTTTTAAAAACAGTAAAAAATAGGCGTTTTGAAAAGATGTAAAAAAAGAAAAAATCAGACGTCAAAAAGTGCAGAATAAAAAATTGGACTTTGCTGAAAATCGCATTTGGCAGACCAAGATATGTTTTAATCTGAAGCGTTTGTGATTCGCTTAAGATGCATCCACTAACTGCATACATGTAATTACACATACTAAATGCTTGTAGGATTTTAATTTTCTTACACATATTTTTCCTGTTTTACATTCGTTGGTTTTTTCAGTGTACCTGCCTACATGTATACATGTTTGGTTTTGGTTTAGAGTAGCATGGATGCCCATGTCTTGTAGTTGTAAAGTGTAAGACGAAATTGATGCAACTTTAATATTCGATATCCCAAACGTGAACATGTGAGTGCACAGGTTTACAGGGAAAAGTTGTTACAGGTTCTTCTATTTCCTACATGTCCCACTGTGAATGTGAGCTTGCTACTGCGCTGGGTTTGATCGGGCCTGTACTTGAATGTTCGGGACGAGAAGGAGAAGTTTAATCTGCAGTGCCGACTGCTGACGCCTGTGCCTTTGCCTGTATTTGACTGCCGTGTTTCTGAAGGCATGCAGTCATGTGTACAGCCTTTGTGGAAGAAATGTCAGCAAGTAAAACGCAAAAGTAACAGTTTAAGAGTTGGAGAGACGGAAGAAAGGGTTTATGTATGTACCTACATATAGTGTAGCTAGCTATGCGAGAAACGAAAACGACGGAGCGAGACGACCGAGCTGCACCAGGCATAGCAAGTGGAGTCGGACAAAAAATGCTAATTCCATTTTAATTCGGTGGAGAACACTTAAAAATTCTTTACGAAAGTCCTGAGCTGAAACAAATGCCTTTTAATTTGCTCTCCTCATTTCGATGTAATTTCGAGGCTAAAGAGTCGAGAATAAAGTGTAACCCACACCGCGATAATGTTTTTTTAATTAAATATCGCCTCTTCAGCTCCGAGTCGGAGTTGAGTCAGTAAAAAAAAAGGAGAAAGAGAGACTCGGCGTGAAGACGATAATTAGTGCAGGATGTAGGTTTTCATTTCAAGTGCTAAACACCATATTTTGTGCCTGTGTAATTCCTGTGTATAAACACATTGAAAGTCTGCGGTCTCGCAGGGAAGGTTAGCTAATTACCTTGGTAGGTAAGTACCTACTTGAGCGTGAGCATTTTTCCTGAATGGGACAAGAAACGTAAAATGTAATATGGGGGATTTTTACCTCCCCCCATGAAAACATGGACCGTGGAATTTGAAACATACATAACAGTGGAAGATGATGAAATAGCGGTACACCCGATTACTTTCACATTTTCAATTTCATCGTTTCACATCAATTTTTTTTTCAGCACAGCCAAAGTTAATTTTAAAATTTATAAAATCTCTGAGATTTGTTCTCATGTGGTTGAAATAAAATTGACCCTGGCGTGGAGATGGGATGAGAAAGGGTGACGTTGAAATGTGTAGGAGGGATCGGGTTTACCGCTGGTGAGTTGAGAGCTGAGAGCTGGTTAATTAATGAGATGATGGAATTGGAAGGGAAAGACGTGTCGCTGAAGAAAGTGATGAAACTTACCCGATGAACTAATAAATCAGCTAATCGTATTCGTGGTGCCCACCCATAGCTTTTACCATCCGTGTCGGAAATATCATCGAGGAGGCCGGAGTCAATGCGTCGTTCTCCCTCCCCAAGGACCATAATGTAGCGAACGCGACATTGATGATCAAAGCCAGTGAGTCGATTGAGATAGACAATGAGACGCTCCTCACTCGCATCCCGGCCATTGGGGAACACAGCAACGTTCCAGTCAAAGCCACCGAAATTGAAGTAGACAGTTTCTAGTTTGGGATTATTGTTTCTTCCATTGGGACAATTCTTGTAAATATTACTTATGTACGCTGAGTTGGGCATTCGAAGATCCACTTCAAAGATGGTTCTAATGGAGCTAATGTGCAATTCCAGTTGAAATTCTCCATTCCGATCGGCAAAGTTTCGAGCGTACAAGTCATGCACGGGGATGTAGCGACGATTTCCTTGGGCTGGACTATCATGACTGAACTTGACTTGTTTCCCACTGAATGTCTCATTTGCACTGAAGTGCTCCCGGTTGAGGAGTGTGAACGAGAAGTCGACATAGACTCGCATTCCCTCCGAAGGATTCCTCCAAACTAAGTACACTCCAAGAACTTTCTCCGTCCGAGAAAATGTTATGGCCCATTTCTGGTAGCCGTAGACAAACTCTTTCGAGGTCACGTCTCTGTGCAAATCTCTTGTCACCGACTTTGTCACGACAAAGGTAAACACATGACTGTTGCCACGATCCGGAAGTTTTGCAAAACGGTACAGCAGCGACATGACTTTGCATTCTTTGACCCGTCACTGCGTCGCTCACAAATAATTCATCCTGTAACAAAAACCATAAGAAAAAATACCCTCTTTTAATTAACTCTTTAATGTCATTAATCAGCACGCAGCAGCATGAGTATGAGCACGAGTAACAGCAACAGCAACAGCAACAGCAACAGCAACAGCAACAGCTAATCAACCCGTGTCCCAGTCACTATTCACAATAATTGACTACATACAAAGAAACATTCCCGAAACAACTTCACCAGCTTTAATACATTATTAGTATTTGCGAGCTAAACAGTACCTCAGTATAAAATCTAAGTACCTTGGTATTTGCTCAGCATACATAGACAAACCACAAGGTAACCGCTCATCTCCTCACCACTTAGGTATTTCTTAATCTCACCCTTATGTTCAACTTACGACCAAATTAAACCTTTATTCCTTCGCACAGACTGCGAACTTGCCCAACTTCATATCAACTATGAAATGGAGCAAGTTAAACAATTACTCCCGTCTCGCCGTCTTTTACCCTCCTCCTACGCTTCATAGTACTAATATAGTGGTTTTTATTAAAGCCTCCTATTCAAATCTCAAACCTTACATCCACTCCCAATATGCTCCACAAACTGAGCCAAGAGACTTCCCTGTGAGAAAAAAGACGGAATCTGTGCCAAGGAATAGATTATGTTGAGTAAGGACAGAAGACGAGTGTAAATGTGAAATGTCGACATTGAAATATTGCATGTGCTTGCCACGCCACCAACTTTTCGAGTGATTTCAAAACAAGGATTTACGCTTGTATAGCTTCCTTCACTTGTGAGTGGAAACGAGAGGCAACTACTTATACAGGGACTTGTCGTGCTAATGGCATGGCATGGCCTGAACTGTTGGATTCGCCAAATCGGAATTTCTTGCCAACAATTTCATCACCATTGAGGATTATGTATGTGATATGAAAAATGCATTATGAAATCATCTAGCTTACATTTTATCCTATATATAGTACAGTAGTACAGTGCAGTGCACAGATGTACGATAGTCTTCGAGATGGAAACTAGAAAGAAATAATTTTCAAATGTTGTGCAACATTTATTCTCTGCCTTGGATTTTGCATACACATTAGTATAGGATTATGAGACTTGTACTTAACTCTTGTGAACTCCAAATCGAATCAATCTCCTTACAGTGTAAACAAAGATTAAATGAAATTTCTATATTGCTTTGTTATTAAAGATAATTGGGGAAACAAATGTCGTTTTGGAAACTTTCTCTAGGCATTTAATTTGATGGTCTAAAAGTCAAGTCACCGTCGCGTCACCGTCATGTCACAGTCTTTCCATATTGTAGTCGAACCAAATCTTTCCTCAGCTTGGCTCAAAAACCCTCTTAAGATGATCCATACCTTATTTATGGTAGAGAGTCATGAGCTGGCAGGTTCCTTTCGTCATTCTGTTCTTAACATACGTAATATACTGACTCGGATCGTGAGTGAGTCCCGATTGTCGTTGCTGTTAGACCGCGTTGGCACGCACGAATGGCTGAACATTTTCGTTTCATCTTATGAATTTGGAACAATGAAATTCAATGTGGTTTCACTTCACCCTTTCAGCATTGCACACATTATTTAATCCCAGGACCCTACGAAGACTAGACAAGATCTCCGACTTACATAGTAGGTTAGGTATTATTGGCAAAACGAACGTTCTCAAGACCTTCTCCTTAGCTTGGGCTTTACGCATTTCATTCGAGGAGAACGTGACTCTGATTCCTTGTTACAATTTATTTCTGATTCGCCTAATGAATATCACGCATCACCTCGTTCTCCGTGTCCTTCTCACTTTCACGCGTCCATGTGGTAGTGTGCCGTACCAGGATTCGTAAAAACTAAGAACAATGTACACGGCAGAAACTCATCATCTTATTTTAATTTTTGAAGATGTGTCATACTATAAATAAAGAATTAAACATTTTTCAAAACGTCTGTGTTTTCTTTCTTGAAGATTTTTCAAAATGTCTATTTTTCTTTTTTGAAGATTTTTCAAAACGTCTATTTTTTCTTTGTTAAAGATTTTTCAAAATGTCTATTTTGTATGTTTTCGCTTTTTTGAAATGTCTAATTTTTCTTTGTTTAGGCTCTTTCGAAACGTCTATTTTTCTTCGTTTTTCGTTTTTTAAAACGGTTATTTTTTCTTTTTGCGTTTTTTGAAAAGGTCCATTTTTTTACTTATTTTTCGCTTTTAGAAAGGTTAATGTTTTTGTTTTACGTTTTTATTTTTTCAAGTTCATCTAAAGTGCATCGAAAAATATAAAGTGAACTTAAAAAGCATCCCGCAGACCAAGATGCGATTTTAATTCCTTTGTGATGTACTTAAGATGCATTCTAACTGTATCCATAATTATACTGAATACCTACGCGTAGGTTTTTAGTATTTAGACACATTTTTTCTATGAAATAATCAGCGCTATGAATTTCCGCCGTTTAATTTCAAGTAGTGCCGATTGGGCTTCATACATACGTAGTAGTTTTGATTTTGATACAAATCTTCGAACCCAAAACGAATCTGTACAAGTTCCGCGTTAATAACGTAGAAGCGGAATATTTCCAGTTCAGTTCGAGGTTCTGGTGTCGGGTCAATTTTCGAGTCTAGTTTATAAACTGCCTCTCGTTAGAAGCAATAAACACATGTAATGTGTAACAATATCCAGTTCAAACCAAATACTTTAGAAATTCCTTCTTCCTTGCATGCACATCCTTTGAAGAAATTGAGTAGGCAAAAATTAGACTGAGCACAAACATGTGGCTATAGAATCGCATAGCGTAGAAAATGATAATACAGACAGATATGTGGAAGAATTTCTAAGAAAACCGTGCGTTAGGTATAAGTACTTGCCATAATTTCATTTCTGGGGAGGAAGGATAAAAAATGGAGAAAATAGGGAAAGAAAGGACATAAAATAAAATAAATGCTATCTGAGCGCTTGGGCGTAGACAAAGGCAAACTGCACTACACTGTAGACTGTAGACTGTAGACTTGAAAAATAAATTCCGGACTGCAGTGTGAGCCTGTAGCCCTCCCAAAATTCAATACAATGAGGTCTGCTGAAACCACAAGTTGCTGTGCTGCAGGAGTTGGGTTAAAGATCTGCGTGCATGTACCTCATGTGAAAGTGTGCTGTGCTGTGCTGTGGCTGTGGCTGTGGCTGTGTGTGAAGGAACAAGAGGTAGGAAAAAAGGAATGGAGGGAAAGAATGAGAAGGCAAGGTGGAGTAAAGGCCCCCTGCAGTAATACGGCCGTATGCTGCTATGTCTTTCATCAAAGACGAGAGTTCATACGGAATCTTAGCTAAATAAAAAAAGTCTTATAAACTTACAAAGTAAAAAAGGAATTTGGGAAAAGTCTATAGGCCACGCCACGAGTATAATCGGGCTGTGAATAGGTAGGATGTTGATGCTGCATCATTATTCGTATTAGTCTAGATGATCGTGGCTTGGCTTGGTTTGGCTTGGCTTGGCTTGACTTGGATGGAGTAGCATGCATACATAGGTAAGAAAATATGAAGGTCTGTATACCTTTTATGGACACCAGATTCCGGTGAAGGTACCTACGTATCTACATGTAGAAATGCCTGTCCATTATTATGAAATACCCAGCTCGGATAATAGTGTGGCGGTAGACATTCTCATCGGAGAAAATGAACACCAGTTCGTGTGAGAGAAGGAGAGAGCTAGGAGCAGCACACTCATGAAAAATCTCGAGGTATTTAGTTTATTTGCTTCCTGCGTGCTGCTTCTTGTGCAAACTATGCGCTTGCCAATGTTGTTCCGTGGACGTGGCCACGATCACCGTATTTTCCTATATTTATCTGGGATGACAGGGTAAAAAGGCGAAAGCCAAAGGAAAGCCAAAGGAAAGGAATGGAAAGGAATGGAAAGGAATGGAAAGGAAAGGAAAAGGAAATGGTGAGTGAGGGAGTGTGTGGGGCTACTGTAGACCAAAATAACGTGTCTACCTTCCAGCCACCATGCTTTAACCTATATATTTCATTGTTGACAACGCAGGGCATGAGGACAGACACCGTCAGAGCTACGTCGTGGTTCGTGGTGCACTATAACAACACCAGGGACTATCAGTCTCGAGAATTTCGCACTACGTTTTCTTTCAGAGAAGATAAAACAGTCGCGTATGGTATGGTTCACTCAAATATAAGGATGAGAAAGTCTGGTGGATAAACCCCTAGAGTAAAAGTGCAATGTACTTACATGCCTGAGCTTGACTCGGCTTATCGTTAGTTTTACGCAATGCTCTGTCAGAAATGGGAACAGTGGAAGGAAACTCATTCCTAGTACATTGTAAGTAAATAGAGTTGGACGAGTGCTCTTCTCCTCTTCAAAATCCAGTGTGGATAGCATATACCCAGCACACAGGTATTGAGTGAGAACCAGAGCCAGAACCAGAGCCAGAACCAGAACCAGGACCAGAAGGAGAGAAGGCAGTTACACAGATGTATTTTGTGAGTTCCATTCCAAGGCTGGAAATCATGACTCAAGACAAAACTAAAAACCATGCTCACTGTTCTGTTCTCTGTGTGTCCTCGACGCGAGGGCTGACTGGGTGTATGGAAGAGTAAGAGCGTTGCGTTGGAATGTGGATATTCTTGTTGCTTCGCTCCCTAATAGTTTCTAAGCCGGGCATACGGTAGGTACTGATCGATGCAACGGAGATGTTGGGCGGGAGGATGAAGGACGAAGGATGGATACTTGCCGGAGTAAAAGTGGAAGTTGACTAGAGGAGCTGGAATAAAGTCTATGTCTATGTAGTTTGCACTTGGTGAATATTCGCAAGTGAGGGGTATTTCGAGCGAGAGAAGATAACAGAGCTTGAACCCACTAGAGCTTAGCGAACGCTTGATCGCTTCCTTTCCACATCCTTACGGTGACGATTTTAGCTTCGGTCACGGTATGACTTTAACATCAATACTTAAGTAATAGTAGTATCCGTAATAACGATTCTAGGTGTACTCATTTAAATCCAGAGGAAGGGAAAGCCGAAACTAACTAAAGCATTAGACACACTCGAGGGGACGGACAGGAGATTCTGTATTCGGGCACAGTCAACCATGGCAGTCACCGTCAGGCAAAGACCGAGGAATGCCAGGATGCTATCAGTAATGACACAAATAGACGATATGGTGCATCCATCGACTATTTCCGAAAGCGGATGAGTAAAAGGTTCTCTTTAAAGACTTTCTGGTCGCCGACGTGCTGGAACATACAAATCACAGCCACAACCAAGTCGTGCAAACCGATACACTGTCACTTCACTTCTCCACACTACACTACACTACACTACACTACACTACCTTACACTACATTGTACTGAACACGAGACGGGTCGAGTTTGAGAGTGGAAAGGTTATCTAATATTCTTTTCTTTACAAACATCCATGCATACAGGCAGTGGCAGTCACTATGGAATCTTAAATATGAGCAGAGCTGCCAGAGTCAACTTTATTATAATATGACCGTGTAATATTGTCCACAAGTTTTTTCCTGTCAAGAGCCTTTTTTCCAGTGTTCAAGCGGAAAAAGTTGACGTAATAATGCAAATACTATGAAAATGTTCCTGTGTGTGCAAAGATTTTATGCCAAAAGTTTTTTAACGATCACTCCGGCTACATGGTGAAAGAGGGAGAAGCAGAGAAAGAGAGAGAAAGAGAGAGAGAGAGAGAAAGTGAGAGAGAAGGAAAGTGCAAGCGAGGGAGCAAGCCATTCGAGAGTTTGATACTATTGTTCGGGGTATGACATGCATACAGGGGAGGGGATCGAGTCAAAGTTGCTTCGATTCACACACAGAATTTGTCATACTCACACAAGCAACAGCATGGCAATGCGCATGCAACAAATTGCACGTAGTATGTAGATGAGTTTTCACTTTTTTTATGTAATACGCTTTTTAATTGCGACTTACAAAATTAATTTAGTATTCTTCAATCGTACTTTTATTATTTATAATTAGAGGAATATGAAATATTACGCTAATTACATTGTTCACCTTCCCCACCAATTGCTCCATATTATGTATGTTCAAGGTTCAATCCCTAATTGTAAAATTTCAATTTGTAATTCCAAAGAAATCTAAAGCAAGCGCGAATAAAATTCTCTTTCGAAAACCCATCTAGGTATGTATATGGGTCATGTACCTATGTACATATATCTGTAGGTACCATGCCTATTCACGGCAACCGACCTGAGCTCGAGCTCATTTTTTCGCCGTGCACTCGTTAGTTAACCGAAGCCCAAACCGACGTTAACTTAACGATC
>JAAXYX010000533.1:0-36460 GCA_036851915.1 Ptenothrix huangshanensis | reverse complement strand
TGTCCCAGCTGCCCATAAATAAGTATAAGTAAGATTGTTCGTTTTGTCAGTTGACCCATTATAGATTTAGGAATTTAGGCTAATGCTAAACAGTTGAGAAGTACCTAATCAATGAATGTCTCTCCTATCTTACTCTCTACCTCAAAAAAGAAGGTGGGTTTAGCACAAAATAAAGGATAAAATTAACTTCCCCAGTTATACATAAACATACCTGGGAAAATGGATCAAATGATGACACTTTTACTTAGCTGGATTACTCTTATTCTTTTATTCACAAGGACATTTAGTGAAAGTTTATTGTCCTTACTAATATCATGTTTAGTTCTGGCCTGGCCAAACAAAGGGATGCATTGGTGACGGTAGCTATTTGTATCATGTACGAACATCTCATTGGTATCACAGCGAAATCTGGGACTAAGCCACAACAACATTTACTTAAGGTAAGCAGCTACAAGTACAATTGCACAATGCATTGAGTGCAGTATAAATCTGATTCTCATCTTTGTTAAATCCTAGTAACCATTGCATTTGCTTCTAAAGGTTTATTTCTAATTTCAGCCTTTTGAATTATCAAGCATTGCGGTGCGATGGGGTGGGAACAGCGTCACAGTGCGTAACCACACATAAAAGGGTAAGGTGATAATATTTAGCCAAGACTGTAGGAATCATTGCGATTTTGGTAACAGGGATTCGCCTTAGCGCACGATAAGTGCGGTTACTTAAATGCACCAACCTAACCCATTTTCACTGCCACATTACCTATGTACATATTAAACATACAGAATGCTGGTTTGGTCTACCCATCGATAGCTCCCTACTTCATTACTTCACTACCTCACCCAGTAGTACTTGCAAAACCAAATAAAGCTCTTATCACAAGTAGAGGTTGTCAAGTCGATGTTATTGACATTCATTAAGTATAGACAAGTTGTACTTCGTTGTATCTACATTTATGATTGTGGGAAAAATAAGTATCATATTATTGGTACTCATGGTGCAAGAATAATATTTTTATTCTATCATAAGAATGCTTTTTATACTACTTTATTCTTGAACACACACATGTATGTTTCAAAACTAAATTAGCTCACCTGTCATTGCATGTCTTTCTGAACAAGACACCTCACTACACTTCGGGGCGGATACAAAAGAAATAAACTCTCGAGAAATACGATAATTCTATATATACATACATACATGGATGATTTATGTGATGCTTAATAACGATGTTGATTCCAGCGTATTATGAATTGCGAAAAGAGTGCATCGTATGTAAAACAGGATATAATGATATTTATTATCATATACTATGCAGAAAATTGGTATTGTAATAAATAATCACATACATCCTACTTATTGTTAGATCTCCTAATGAAGGCCTTGTAATTACATTCATTGCAGAAGCGTATATAACACAATATTATGTAATTAGACACCCATAGTTTTACAACAAAGATATTCTATTAAATCTAAATCCCTTGTGGATATTGTCCAAAGCTTTATAATAATGGGCGCACTTTTTGTCGTTAAAATCATTGAAAGAATTTTGTATGACATCTAATTATATATAAATAAAATTATTTCGTAAACAAGTAATTTAACTAGAGTTTATAGAGGACATAAAATGTTTTAGTAATTATGGAATGCCTGTGTTGAATTTTAAATACACTTATTTTTCCCTTCAGCAAAGTGCAACAAATTGCAATAATTATATTATAATTTTAAAACATTAAAATGGCTTAAAGAGTTTAGTAATAACATAATTCTAATTTGGAATTTGCAATAATGTATTGCTGATACTGATTTCGCAACACAACACACATACTGTACATACAGTACATACCTGTCATCTACCAGAACACACGTTCCACGCTTAAAGCCAAGGAAATTTTCAAGTCATTGCAAAATTCCTTTGTGGCTAGTGCGTACCATCTTTCCTCGTATTAGCAACCGGCCCCATTGCAATCCAGTAGATAGCGCTGATTCATTTTGAATCTGAAATAGAGTTGTTGTTGTTGTATTTTCGATGAAAGCAGAAGCATTTACTGACTTGAATTATTATGTTGGTTATGTAACTATAATAATAACAATAGTCAATAGTGATCACCATTCCCGATTCGAACTAAATTCGTTTATCGAGTAATGCTAAAAATACTGCGTATATGTGGTTTGGCAAAATTGCCTAATGACTTTGGAATGACAATGCTCAGAAATCTGTGTGCGTGCATGGAGCATTTGAAAAGTAATTGACTTAATGAGGACATTACGACTTCGATGATACTACAGTATACCTAATCAATCAATGCTTTGCTTCCGTGAATTTTATATGTATTGGGAGAGGACATGGACAGACTAATAATAATTGTACATACAATTGTAGTGGCACATTTTACTAATAAAAATAAACAATGCAAGTGAATTGAAATCAGCAAAAATGATTTCATTTTTTATATTTTTTTTCTTCAATCGACAAAAAGTTGCTATAGATAAAAGGAAGCAGTATGAATAACGTTTTGTTTATTATTAATTGTATGCAATTTACATTAAAACAATTTCATGAGACATTTTACAGTAAAATTTTGCTAAAGTTGAAGAATTATTTCAGCTTTCTTGAGTAAGAGAATGTCATTGTATGAGTAAAAACAAAATGTCTAATCACAAATTAAAATAATTTTAAAATTGAATGACTGACTAGATAGACCAACTTATTAGGGAATAATACAACAGGCAGACAAAGACAAACGAAAAGTAAAGAGGAAGCATTATTTTTGTAAATTCTTAGTGCAAAAGCAACAAGTCATGCTGGCTGAGCCGAGCTTGGCTTTTCTTGTAAATTTTGATAATGAATCTAGTTTAAATAATAATCCTAACATTAAACTTTAAGAAATAATTAATAATTATCAGCATCGGAAAGTTGGAGACATTTGAGAGACGTAAACCCGGCTGCGCGGTTTTCTAGCGTTCAAATTCATGAGGTTGACGTTCCCGTCCCAAGGTAAACAGCTGTTTCTTGTTGCCGAATTGTATTTTCCAATTAACTATATCGAGTGATTTGGAGTGGAAAGAGTTTTTATTTTAATTGGAGGTGTAGACTTGATGAAACCAATTGATTTTGAGGATGACCCCTATGACAATTTTGATAAATGTGTGTGTTGGTCGTGGGAATGGATTGGGAAGATGAAGTTGTGGACATGGTCAGACTTGGCAATGGTGTGGAGAAACTACCCGAGCCTCTTCACTCACGCCCAAGCCCAACCTCCCATACGGACAACTATTTCTTATTCCAAAATAGTTTCTATCACGCATAGTAACTTAAGTCATTTTAATGACCAGTCCTCCTTCCACCGATTCTATGACGTGTGCTCTGAAAAATAAAATTAATTACAAATCTATACCATCCGAAGCTCGTAGATTTAATTGTGACAAAATCTAGATTGAGATTTAGAAACAAATATCAAAGAATTTTTTGTATCTTGAGTCTTTTGCTCAATGGAGGTGTTCCTCCGCCAGTGTGTGTAGTTCTTAGTTCTTCGTGGTGGTGCTGCTGCTGCTGTTTCGTGCAGTGTTCGTCTATTATTATTGAACTCTCTTGTCGTCTTCTATTTCTATATAAAAATCATATTATTACGGATTCTGTGGTTGTATATACATATTCACACACCACAGTCACCGTCAAATAAGAACTACACACTTTTGACCGATGAATAGGAGTAGTAGAGACAGAGAGCATAGTCAAAAAAAAAATAAAATTCAGAAGTGAAAAATAAATAAATAGAATCTCCGAGCAACTCACTGAGTGTGTGGTGCGGTGGTGTGAATTTCTGTTGTCTAGTAATTAGTGCACCTTTTTTGAAAGTTGAATGAAATAAAGTGGTTGTGGTGGTGGAACTTAGTTGGCCTCTTGGCCAGAGAGATCATCCCAAACACCGGATCCAGTATTATATATTTGTTATTTGCTGAGAGAGTCAGAAAGTCTCCATACCATCGTCAATCCACGCTTCAAGACACAATCAGCATTTCGAAAATTGAAATATCCACGGAACAACTTGGGAATTTTAGAATAGAATTATAAATCGTCCAGTCCAATTCAACATCAATCTCTCAGTCTCTACTATTACCAAACCAACTACCAGATACCAAAACCAAGTTCACTGTTGACGGGAGACATACCAACTTAATTACAATACATTAGGAAATTTTTATGATTTTTCCATGCAGAACCGAGGCAGTCATCACGCGGCCGGGGCAAGTTCCGGTAGCGCTGCCGTCCTCATGGTCGGGCCAAACTTTAAAGTGGGCAAGAAGATCGGGTGTGGAAATTTCGGGGAGCTTCGATTAGGTGAGGTTTATAATTACAATTATGTGTTTATCGATGTGATTTCGAATTTGAAGATATGATGCTCATGGTCATGGTTCGTGGTAATTTGTATGACTCACGATGTGTTGACGATCTAACAATGGAATGAATATGAAAACAATTTCAAAGTCGAAAGTTGGATTTTGGGCTTCTGTTGCAGTTTGCAGTCGTCGAAAGTCATTGTTTAGTAATATCAGTTATTGTTCGAATTGCATTTTGTGATTTAATTCAAGACGGGTTTTGGACTTTAATTTTGCGGAAATACTTAATATACACCCACGCCCAGGTCAAGTTGCAAGCATATAGTTTGCCCTAGATGCTAGATGGGAGTTGAAAACTCAGTTTGTTCGTTTTGGAATGGTTTGGTCACCATTGTACATTAAATGTTAAATTGACAAACTAGTGTATTTTCTGTTGTGTGATGTTATTATTTTGAAATTTTTCAAACTAGCATTGTAAGAAAGATTCTAAAGATTCGTGATCGAACTCAAAACTGTTTTGAGTTGGAGTACGAAAACCAAAGTTGAAAGTAGTACGTAAGAAGTACGGTTGTTTCCGTAGCTTTTGTGACCGAAACCGTATTTAGTTGAACTTTTATTTTCTGGTAGTCCGTGTTAAACATCTTAGTTGCAATCATTTCTTTATTTGGCTTTATTTTTATTATGTACAGAAAGACAAAGACTGTTCTGCGTTAAGTAATTATAGGGGAATTACTGGTCCAAAGTTTTTCATACATCAAAAAGATGTGGCATGGAATCATCAATCGTCATAAAATAGTTAGTTCTTGACTCTGATCGAATGAATATTATCAATAGTAACTTTTTTGTCGTATTTTGTTTCAACATTGGATTGATTTCGGAAGTATAAAAATACTTGCATGAGATACGGTGATTGTTGATAGTATCGACATTTTTGCTACTTTTGTTTTTATAGTGCATGATACACGTTACTCTATAGGGTTCGGACTCAAATTTGGTTTACACTTCAAAAACTAATCTGTCATGAGTCATTATTTCAAATAGCGTTTGTGCTTTTTGAAATTGCAGGACATCAACATTTGAAGTTTGTTATCAGCATCCACTGCTTTCTTATGGAATACTACTAGTCATAATAATATTCTATTTACAATGTATCCTCTTGAGTATATTTTGACTTGTAATGTGATTTTAATTCTGCTGTAGTCTGCAATTTGCTGCGGGTCAGCGATATCTTTAGTCGTATCAGCAAGTGTAATTATTAATATCTTCAATCCAGTTGATTGAGCTCATGTTGGGACTCGGCTTGACGTACTTGCTGCCTATTTATGTAGTCAACGTGAAATCTTGGTCTTGAGTGTAACTAAATACAGATAGTCGTATAATTTTCATTTTGAATAATGCTCTATTTTGGATTGTGATAAGAATATTATTTAACTTACGCTGAGCTTCTCGATGCTCTTCGGATCGGAAACTTGCAGCACTGCAAATTGTAACTGTGTTCCAAACCTTTTACACTGATCAGTGCTATTTCGGCATTGGGTGCATATAGTGTAATTAATGTACCTAATCTGAAAGTGCAGTAAGCTTGGATGGTTTGATAGATGTGGATCATTATGAACTAGCTTGTTTATAGATTTTTCGTAACCGTGGGTGGTCGAATCAAATTTAACGAACTCAGATCTAACGCTGCTTCATTGTAGATTGTAGCGCGATGTTTATATTATTCTGCAAAGTTCATGTATGACTGGATCTCAGTGATCAAACGCAAATAATTCGCGAGCAGTCCAATTTGCTATTGCCTTCCTCATTCGTATATTCATGTGTAAGTCATTGAGGGAACTGAGTGTGGATGCTGCGTGAGGGACGTTCGGGTAATGATCATTTGATGATATTTTCATCGAAAGTTAATTAAAACCTAGTCAAACATTGCTGGCATGCATGTGAATACAAAGAGCTCTCGAGATAGCTACTTTCCGAGAAAATAATCCTCTATGGCCTATGCGGTTCATCCTCACAGTAGTTAAGTTAGACTAACTTGACCTTTGCCATTTAAATTGAGTTTTGTAGTCGTAGTCTTTGAACTTCTGAGAGTAGCAGCGGTGCGTACCTACGTACTTCTATATATGAGGCTTCGACTTTTTCATTATGTGGCGATCATCGGATCAGAATCAGTGACTGAGTCACGTACTCTGTAGTATGAGCTTGTGTTCGTTGCGGACTTTGTGGTGGTGGTAGTCGGTTCGGTTGAAGGTAATCGGAGAGAGAAAAGCTGAAAAGTATGGGATTTTCAGCGATTTTTTTTACTATCATTCCTACGTGTCACACAATGATGAAGTTCGTATGCTTTGAAATGAGTCTATTCAGTCTACTTCATACATTCAGCATTATAAGTTGCGACATCACTTCTGCTTTCTGTCATATCCTGAATGAGCAGAGAATATGTATACGTATGTACATCTTATTTTTGAATATACCATACCAGGTCACTTGGTGTTGGTGTTGGTACTTCGGTACTTGCTACTTGCTAGTTGGTGTTGGTACTGTCTGTCTATATCCTCGTGTATGCGAAATTCAGGCTGTATATTGTTCACAGGCTCTGGCTTTACCGCTTACCTTACTATTCCAATATTGAATTCGTGGTATTCTTGGTATGGTAGCTTTACCTACTTTACCATCACCACATGGATTTCAAACTATGGACTGTGTATCTTTATGCTTGACAAGCTGAGTGACTCTATTCCACTATACGATATGGGCTCAAGCATCTCTTAAGTCTTTTTTATTATGTCGACATCTGGTTGATAATGGCATCTATTCGATTTTAGCACAGCACACAAAACACTGGCAACCCGAGCTTTCTCACTAAGTTATTCATGTGGAAATACCTTACACCGAATCTCAGAAAGCTTAAAACTCGACGAGGAAAAAGTTACATCGTCACGAAATGAATGTAAAACATTGTAACGTAATAAGTAGGAACATTATATCCATAGTAGTCGGTGTGTCATAGTCGTAGTCCAAGGTATAATATATTAGTCTGTAGGGAAGTTCAGCTTGAGCTGTGAGATGAGTACCAGAGGCAACATTAACGAATAGCGACAATAATGACATGTTGTTTTGAGAAGCTTCGTTAACTCTTTTAGTTCTTAACTCTTAACCTAGTGTGTCGTTTTTAATTATTACGTTGTATAAGGTAGTATGGGATTATAGCATGTTCCTCATTTATTTCGTCACTTGTATTTCCTTTACTATTAAAATAGGTTATTGATTTTTAAAAGTAAACTTTTGATTTTGTTTTCCAATCAGTGTTGTGACGGAATTCTGTAGAACTAGGGTTTAATTTTTAGCCACTTACATTATACTTGAGTTGAGATTAATGAGCAAGTTTATGTAGGTATGTACAAGTTTTGAAGTCGTGAAATGATGTGTGACAATAATGTTGAAGGCATTCATACGTTTCGAGCATACGGCGCTGACGTATGCTTGATTATTGTGGCGCTGAGCAAGTGTAAAGGTTTACAGTAATTTAACGGCAGAAACAAAATAATTTTCATTTTAATATGTACTAATACGTTTGCCGTTTAATATCTTGATTGCCTGTTTAGGAGTGTGGAGAACCTGAGAACCTTAGGCACGGCACGCGATGTCTGCGAAAAATTGACTACAGACCTTTGTTTATTAGTGTACCCACCATATTAACGCGTATGTACACATTAGCTTATCTTGGCGTTAGTACACCAGCCAGAACCAGACCTTCATCTTGACTTTCTGTTTCTTAACATTGAGCTCCGAAAAGATTCTGTCTGCCAAGGAATTTAAGTGGATTTTTTTGTATCAAGTGGACGTCTTCATGTTGCTTCAAGTTGTAGATTCAGTAGTTGTGGAGAGTTGTTTATCATTTATCTTGGATAATTATATACATTGTTAAGTGTTGAAAACGAGTGGGAGTAAATAAGTATAAATAAATTAGTCATTTTATACATGGTGTGATACAAGTTAGAATGGTCGCATACGTTGGGAATTGACCATTTACTTGCTAAGTGGAAAATCCTTTAAGTCGGGATGTACATGATTCCTACTGCCTAAAGTTGACTTTCCTACATTATATTGTCTTTGCGCATGGTAGCATGACGATTACTTTTCGTTGAAATGAGTTTGCAGAATTCAAGAAGATTTCTGTTTTTTGATGTAGCTTGTGTCGTGCATATGGATTTAGAGCAATAAAAAAAGCAACCAAAGAACTCACAGAGTGATGGAGCAAATATTTGCAGTATTATTTATATATTATCCGCTTTAAAAGCTAATTCCAGTGTTGTTGCTTGGGATGACTAAAAGATGTCATTTCTTGATTTCTTGACTGCGTGTCAATTCTAGCGTTTTTTTCTTTGGATTTGGCACACCTGAACACTGTCATGTCAACGATGGAAAATGGCATTTTAAAAAATCGATGGTGTACTATATTACTTACATCCATCTATCAGTCCGTCCATCATTTTTTTTTATATTTTTACAGATACAATATCATGTGCGTTTGGGCTGGATATATCTGTGTGAACTCGGAAAAGGCGTATATGCCAATTACTCTGTTTTAGTTTCTATCATTAGATTTTTTCCTAGATAGGCGGCATGAAACTACAGTAATCCGTATAGTTTTCGCACTAGCTTACATTTTTATATTTAGTATTAAACAGTAGGAGCTCATGCTGTTGGCTTCAAACCATTTTTGTACGTGTGTGATGTGTGATCATCATGGACACGGTTGTATGTGTGTGTGTGTATTGGTGTGTGTGCACTGAATTGAATTTGATAGTATCTGTGTCTTCTTCCGTCGAGCTCTTTGCTATCGTACATGTATCGCGAAATACAAGCTGAACATTATGATAGTAACCACCTACTGTGTTTCTACTTACCTTCCGCTCAATATCGGTTGTTCAATAAGCTTTACGAAGTTTACAAAGGTGCACTTGGTGGTGGCTCAGCTCACCATAGGTAGATGGATGGGATGATAATATTTGTAGTTGGACGCGAAAGTTCCGACTCGGCTGATACTCAGAAGCGTACTTTAGTTTTTACAGTAAGCTACGACACTGACGACTGATAAACTATATACGGTTCCCTGTAATGTTTCCGAGGATTTTACGATGCTTATTATGAGGGCATGGAGTCTCATGGGAAAGGAAGCCAATTGACTGACGATGAGTGAGTGACATCATTTTTCCTCACAAATGTACAATTGTGTCTCGCCCTTGAAGTTTTACCTTTACCTGTCTACGGAATGGTGTGGTAGACTACTCTAGACGATGAGCTGGAAAGCCAAGGAGTCAGGAAAGTAGCTGCCTATGTGTATGAGAACCTTGTTGGTATGGTAGGTATTTGGCGTGTTGCTTTCATAAATAGTTTTGGGTTTATTTGTGCTTAATCACCAAATTAGGCTAGCTGATATTACATTTCTATTATATCCTGAAGTGCAACCCAGCGACCTGGTTTCAGTAGTTTCTCCTAGTCTTCTAGTACCTATGAGAACATACTTTTCCTTGGCCATGTACGAATTCACAAAGAGCGCGGTCGACATTTCTGCAAAGTAAAATCTTTTGAAATAGATATTTTCCTTATTCTTGGTATTACCAGAGATTTGAAAAACACACAGTAGGTTTAATATCAAGCAGCTATTTCATGCAGATATATAATTCCGTGGAATTACTAGGAAATATGTATAAATATATGCAGCATGCACAAAAGTAATGGTGTATTTTTTTCTGATATAATTACGTATGTATACATTAGATTTGATTTTACTTAATCGGATGTTCTATTCATATGGTTAGGCATGCATGTATAATTAAGTAGGTATGCTTTTATTCAAATATCGGGAATACACAGTTCGCAGAATCTGAGGCTTAAAGTAATATTTTTATGTATATATAGGTGATTTTGTTACACTGACGTACGCTTTTAGACTTAGCCAAATCACGTAGAAAAATTTGGGTGGATCATATTTGTCGTGTAGGTACCATCAGGTCCAAGGAAATTGGTTTAGAGAATAAGGATAATATGTAGTTATCGAGAGTGCTAGTGTAGGCAGGTTAGTAAGTGTACCTACCTACCTTACCTACCTACCAGCACTCAGATTAAACAAAATCCGGATATGATATTTAAACCGTTCAATCAAGCTCACGGTGCGATGCTTATAGTATGCCGAAGAGTTCTTAGTTGCATCGTGTCGGGTGGGTTTGTGACTATCGTTGACGCAGGAATGGTTAACTCTCATAACTCAGTTTCTTTGCCCGAGACCTGAAACGGTTAAATATTTTATACCGTCATGTTACACGAACGAACGAGTAAACTGTTTTCATGCTATCATTTTGATGTCTGTCTGGGTAAGCATAGGTAATTATATAATTTCGCCCAACCGTGCTGAGTATACTTACATAAATAGCGATGTATAAAGTCAGAAGGTTGTTGTTACCCACGCGTAGCAATTTGATAGAAATAGTGTGCAGTGTATTAGGAACATTATGCTTTAGTTGGGTTGTTGGATACTACAGGCATTGATATAGACAAAAACCTTCCTTTTTATCGATAATTTCATATCATTCTGATTTTATTGATTTTGCTGTTGTAATTATGCAGTTTCTATGCAATTTGGAATTTGTATGAGCTCGTTCTGCTTTGGGAATGAACAGATTTATTTGTTGGGTTTGACAGATGAAATAGATATTCAAAAGCAGGTGCTGTCGTGAACTAGTGTTCATTGACCATCACAGTTTCGCCAGTTCATTTACTTCTAGTTTATGCCTACGATAACAGACAAACTTGTTGTTCATAATGAAATGGAACTCGTTGTTCGGTGGTTGTAATAATCGATGTGGTAGTAATTTCGTTTTATTATTTCCGACTTGTTTCCTTCAATTTTGTTGACTGTTGGTATTGGCTCATGAAATCTGGGTTGTCTTATCAAATTTGTAAGATGATGCGCGTACAATTTGTTGATTCATTTGTGAGTGCAAATGGAGAAAAAAGTCTGACTTGTCTGTGTCTGAAAGGTTTGTGAGACTACATTATTTCGGCGGATCGGTTGTTGTCATTCCCAGCAGAGAGACTAACTGTGTTTGTGGTAATGATTCTGTGCTTTACGGGTGTACCCTGTGCTCACAACTGCACTTTTTGTGACTTGTTTGTATTAATATAACGTAGCCTTGGCTGGGTTAAATGTTTGCGGAGGACAAAATAAATGCTATGAGTCAAACTATGAAATTGTATTTATTTTCATACGTCATACAATGTATCTATACCAAAATAACCATGCTGCTTGAATATGAAATGTTTTGTGGTGTGAGTATTATTGTATATTGAATGGGTTTAATACATTATTATCATATTTATTATTGCGAAACGTTTTTGCTATTCGAATTGTTGATTAATGATCCTATATTGTTTTGTGTTTCAGGGAAAAATCTATATACTAATGAACATGTCGCTATCAAACTGGTAAGTTCATTTATTTCAACTCTTTTAATCAACTTTTGCATGATTTCCCTAGTGTTTATTACTGTTACATACCGGCTGTAGATCGATGCTAGAGCTGGCAGAGGTGTTTTTGGGAAAACACGAAAAAATAGAAATGTTGAAAATAGTAGATAATATTTTGTGGTTGAGGAAGAAGGCGAAATATAAAGCGGGCTTAGAGAACAGTCCTGCTTCTGTTTAATGCAGTTGATGTGGTTTAATTTGATTATATTTTCTTTTCGACTTGGAGCTTTTCAACCTATGCACGCTGGTTCTGGTTCTAACGATGAGATATTTAGGAAATTATCGCTCGCATATTTCAACACGCACAATTCCGCATGAGATAAAGCGAAAAAACTACGTATTCATTTTTCTATAATTTATACTTATAAAATGGTAGGTACCTATACAGAATGTAAGCTTTATAAATCGCAACGCAACCAATATTTTAGACGTCTAGTTTGAAGGTTAATAGAAGTTATAACGTGAAATCGTATGGGATGCAGAGGAAAGATAACGGAAGCAATTACATACATAGGGTTTCTTGTTAAGATATCTAGTGGTTAATTTTATTGATTTCAGTGTTTAAAGCATATTGGCACGTGCTGAGAATGCATACTGCGGCCACACGTCTCTGCCTGTCATATTCTTTATCTTGTTTGTTTTGATTTTCTAGGAACCGATGAAAACCAAAGCCCCGCAGCTGCATATGGAATATCGTTTTTACAGAATATTAGGATCTCATGGTAAGTTGTCATCATTTACTCTTTTATCGTATATGTATAATTATATATGTATGTATGTATGGAGAATGGTCTGAATCACAGAACAACGACTGGATGATAAGGAAGTTTAAAACTGGTATAGGCATGTGTAATGGCTATATACCTTTATTATATATATAATAGAAAACACTTACAGGGCCAGGGTTTAGTAAGTATTGATTCCTTGGATGTTTACTTTCATTTAAATCTGCTTGTGTCAGACGGGACTGAGTGAGAGCTCGTTCTAGCCGCAGCTATTATAATGCTGTGCTTTATTACTGAAAGTTATATATGCATACATATTTAATGAGAACTAGGACGACCAGCAAAGTAATGTTTTACTTCCTCATCGATTCACCTAAGCCTTTCACAGCAACGGCTGTGTAAAGTAGTAGCAATTATTTGGCAGGTCTGTTAAGTAAATCATAAGCCATAAGTCAATTTAGTAACCTAGGTTAGGATTAGAGCATTACATTGCTTCAGCCGACGTCATGTTGTGTATGAAAAGCGTGTGGGAGAAAATGATAGTTAGTGATGATGGGTGGCGAAATACGTATGTATATGTAGTTTGTCGCAGTGATAAACAAACATATAATAGATGCGCTATAGTTGCTTGCATTTTTCTTGAAGGGGTGCACATTTCTCACACTTACAAAGAATTAGGAATTATGGGCTTGAAGGACTAAAATTATTCGTATACTTCTTATATAAGTGTAAGAAGTTCAAGAATCCATAAAAATGCATAATTGTGTATTCGTGGAGCATTTTACTACGGTTTAAGTATCTTTTTATGCAATTGACATTTATCGTTTCGTACTAGTCATCCAATAAAAAGATGAAATATTTCAAATGGATTCATGCATATGGAACGAAGTTATGCCGAATCAAGTAGATGGAAGCATATGCTTTAAAAAAGGAACTTGAAAGTTTCGCTTTTAGCCTTTATTATATTATAATCTAATCTTGCACGGTGTTTTTATTAGTTAGAATGTTGAAATTTATTTATACTTTACGTAACTAGTGAAATTTACCACGGATGTGTAATAAGTACCTAGGTAATAGAAAAGAATGAAATTTAAAGCATTTGACGATTATTTATGGCTAAGCAGAAGGGGTGCCGGACGTCTACTACTTCGGACCATGTGGAAAGTATAACGCTTTGGTGATGGAACTCCTCGGTCCGAGTCTCGAAGACCTCTTCGATCTCTGCGGGCGACGATTTACTTTGAAGACTGTTCTCATGGCTGCCATCCAATTGGTATGTATATCCGTTCACTGAGCTGCTTTTAGTCCTATTATTGTATTTAAATATATATGTAAGGTAACGTTGTATTAGGTAGTTATATTGTACGTGTATTGTGTATGCAGAAAGTATGATGGTTTTACTATACCGGAACCCTTGAACTAGTAAGATAGAAAATTTCTGTCTTGGGAGCCAAGTTCTGTCAGAGCGTTTTTGGTACATTCGTTGGCTTGTTGATCGTTAATATTCTGTGCCATAGTTAGAAAATCTGATAGGTAACCATCGACGACTATGGACGTGGGGAATTAAACTTGTTAGCAAAGTTTTTCCGCAACTGATACGTTATTTCTTTCTTCAGTTTCCCATTTAATATCGCGGCATACGGCGGTTATTTCAAAGATGTGAGAAAGTTGGGACAACAATATTACAGGTTTTTGTCATGTTTCATGATTTTATAGGTTAGTTCAGAATCTGAATATCCGAATAATCGAATAATGGGTTGAACGTTTCGCAATAACTCAAGGGGAAACCAAGAATAATCGCTGCAAATATGTCGTAGGCTATAAGTATAGTTGTCTTTGGGGCATGAAATCTCTAGAGAAGAGTATCAAAAATTTGCGACGTGGGGACTACGTGACATGACGAGGGTACTGATAGGTTATATCCTAGAAACGAACTGTTGCCTTGGGTTTTCCGGACTAGTTTCCGGGAACAGAGTCTCTTCGTCTTCTTTCGTGTTGCCCGACTATCATCACACTGTCTAGCAGATGTGAAACAAATATGTACATGTCTATGTACATACTTAAGGTGCATTTTGTCACAGGCATATCTTCTTCGCGTACACCTTGTAATGCCTATATTTTTTAGAAAATTACATTGTCAAATTATGTGAACTAATTAAACTTGGGCTAGGTCTTTTGTGTGTAGGCCAAAGCAGAATTATCATTAATTATCCTTACGCCTGAGATTGGACATTCGTGCCACCTCGTCCACAAGTCACCGTTCTTTACCAATTCTCCTGGACTGACGCGTGTGCAGCCCACGACATATCTCACCTATTACAATAAGCGAAGCTGTAGAATAGAGAAGCCTTTTCTTATTCGAACGTAGTGCTAAAGTCTCAAAGTATCGACGTAGGTACCTACCTACCTACCTTGACTGCGTCACGTGCATATACCCGTTCTGTTACGGTTGTAGTTTTTGGAAGTGGGAACTGGGAAATACATAGAGTTGGATGTAGGATTAATGCATTTAAGCTGTAAGATTTGCTCTAAGTCATCATGAAATCTCCTCGTAATTGGTAGGCGCTACTAGACTGCAGCGATGTTAGGTATTATCCATTCTATTTCTATTAGTTGCTTCTCTGTATTCTGCTTTGGCGCTAAGTAGAAAATGTTAGTGTTCAGTTTACCCATGTTCTACAAGAGTAAGAGATAAATCTTAATTTTGAGGTTGTAATCATATCGTTTTTCTCAAGTTATAGCTAATGGCTTTTCTCATTTGTCTTAATCTTCCAGTGATTGTATGAGCTCGAGTCGATAGGGTACAACTAAAGAACGAAAAATTTCCGCGGATCTAATATTGATGTCGAAATATAGGAAAATAGAAGGACGCTACTCTTTTCAAGTATTTGCTATTGTTTTGTTTTGGCTCGTGTTGCAAATATTTAATTGTATAGAAGATAGTGAGCTAAGCAGAGTTATACAATTGAGCACTTGTCCTGATTTGAGTGTGTTGGAGACTAGAACGCGATATGATGTGGTGCAAAAAGAATGTTTCATGAGTATAGTATCTGTGGAAAAAGGAGAATATAATATGTATATGGGGAAAAACTTAATTGAAGCGAGGTTTATTCCAGCAGTAGAACCAGTGGCTGGTGAAATGATCATGCTTTCCCTTCCAGCATAAAGAAATTACATTAATTTGTTTTTTGTTTGTTACAGCTACACAGGATAGAGTATGTTCACTCAAAGCACCTAGTGTACCGGGATGTGAAACCAGAGAATTTCCTTATTGGCCGAAGTTCGAATAAGAAAGACAAAGTAATTCATATAATCGACTTTGGTTTAGCAAAGGAGTACATCGATCCTGAAACTAATAAACACATACCGTACCGGGAACATAAAAGTCTTACTGGAACGGCTCGATATATGAGCATTAATACTCACATGGGACGAGGTTAGTTTTCTTTTCATGTTCATGCTTTTTGGGTTTGCAGAATTTAACTAAATTATTATATTTAAGCTTAAAATAAGATAAGATTTTCCAGTATCCCTCCTTGCAATTTTGTAAGGGCATAGATGGAATTCCATTGATAAAATGTTGCACAAATTGCAACCTCCTCCTTTGCGCATTGGTATTGTGAGCACGTACGTGAGCCGAAGACGAAGTGCTGTCTTTAAGTTTCGTAGGAGTGTGTCTGTCTATGTTGTTGATTACAAGTTTAACCTAAAGTTTAGTTGGCAATGAATAAGCTTGAAGGTAGCTAGCTTCACAACGAGGTTGTTTGTTAAAGTATGATCGTGAAAAGTGTATCGGAAAAGTCCATGTGGTGGTAGCAACCTAGAAACTAGAAAGCACAAGATCGTTTCAGTACTGCTGAGTACACACACTTTATTCTAGCCATAACCATGAGCATAAACTTTGACGGTTAAAGTTTTCTTGCATGCACCTCATATCATTCTACAAGTTTACCTTTGTTTATGGTTGGTTTTAGCTTGTAATTGTGTGTCTTGCTTTTCGGGTTTAGCTTGTTGTTGATTGAATTACCATCTACACATTTATTATTAATTCGCATTGCTTTCACGGTATATTAGCTAGAAACCCCTTGTGTGTTGTGAATCTCGTGAGCATAGGAAGAGACCTGGGTACACAACAAATAGATAAATGATTGATTGGTATATTAGATTCGTTTTTATGCTTTCAATGAACGATGGTTCTGGTTAACAAGATGTGCGGATAACTTTGGGACAATCCTTCAAGGTAAAGCTTATTATGGTGTATAAATTGAGTCGAAGCTGAAACGGAATTGTGTGATAGTAACAGTTTTGCTGAAGAATCGTGGATTTTTGGCACATATATTACCAGATAAAAATGCTTCCCGTGCCGATTGTCTTACATAAACGAACAGGAGAGGCTGCGCATACGTAAATATTATTCGATTTAGGTCAACATAAATTTGACAGAGATATGTGAATCTGTTTAAGTTGATGTTTTTCAAACATTTATTTGCTTATTACATACCGTTACGCAGACGAAGATTGGTGAGACGGTAATAATAAGCATATCGACTAGTATTCGTATGTTTGATAAATAGTTGCTGGCATTAAATAACCTACGTCATTTGATTAGATTGTATTGGTTGATATCTTCAGATAAGCTAGGATCTGGTTGCATCGCATCTGCAGTCTACATATGAAGTGATATACTAATACACTGTAGTAAAAATTGTAAGAATAGGGTAAAGGAGCAGATCCTTCAAGCTAGCTTTCAATTTTATCCTGTACCTCAATTTTGGGTTATCCGTCTCCATAGTCTAAAGCCTTTTTATCCACTCGTACCAACTCGACTTTTTCATTCTGGAACAGTTGGTAGACATGCGTTAGTCGTGCTGCACTTCTGCTCCTTTTACTCGGCAATTTTGCAACTTTATGTCGTTATTTCAACTCCAAGTACAGCTTATTCCTGAGACATACGGTTTAAGTACGGTGGTGATTTCCGGGAACTTTCTTTTTGTATTACTTTTTTGCATTTTTGCAGGCTGTCAAAATGTTTCTAGGAAATTCAGCATGGCATGAATATGCACATATTTCTAATTGGTATATGAGTGGATCATTTATTTAATTCTGGTTGAATTCGTAATGGCAGTAATCTTCTTTAGGTTTGTTGGTTTTAGGTTTAGAGCTTGAGATTTTAATCTTGTTAACACATGACCTTGTTGTGCCTCCTGTTTCAGTAGACGTAACGAATGGTTAATTATGGTGTTTACGTAGGTACTTGTTTTTTTCCATTAAGTCATATTAGTGAGGGTACGTAACTTGTGCCTGTTATATCTTAGATGATTAGTGTATTGCGATAGGAATTATGGGATTACTTTTACTTACATGCTCTTTTATAGTTTTTGATTCTCAATTAGGGTGCTCAATTTTAATATATTGAGTAGTTTGTATGTGTATCGCACATATAAATAAAAGTGATGATAGTAGTTGTCAGCTGATGAATTATGACTTTGCGACTGTGTACACGATGTCACGCGTATTAAAAATAGCATTGGTCTGCTGCGTAAGGAGACATCAGACATAGGTTAAATTTCGCCAATGTAACTGATTGCACATTAGGAATAGTAGCATCAAAACTTTCCTGCTTTTGTTTAAGAAACTTTCATTTTAAAGCAGCATGTGATATAATTATTCATTGAATCGAAACAAAAGTCAGAAAAGTTTCAGCATTGAATTACGTAACATCGTTATGCAATTGGTCGATTGTCGGGCTCCTATCGAATCAATAGCATAATTATTATCTTTGTTGCAAGTTCTATTCTTACTGAAACTGCTCATTGTCAGTTGGTAACATCATGTAAAATTGAACAACTTTTGTTCCCTTTCAATGTAATATTTTGTAACAAATATTATTGAGCCTTGTTAGCAATGATTGTTACCCGGTTAATAGAAAAGCGCTGCTCCCGGATTCATTAAGGTCGCAGGTACATGAGTACATGATGATTTGAAGATATAATCATTAATTATTGTACATAGATAGGATTCTTAGGCTCTATTCTTTCGGTTTGTGTTTTGCCAGTTTCATTTAGTCATCTTTACGGAGCTTCTTTTGTTACTTATTAGGTATACGGTTTCTTATTGTTAGCTATACAATTTCTTTTCGATTCGTATTAAGTTCAAAAGGAAACGTATTAAAATTTATTTTAAACGTGTGTATATTGGATTGTTCTGTAGCACCGATCCTGGTTTAATAATTCTTGAATTAAATTTAGCATATAATGGCGATGATAGCTTTTAATCAGTTCGGCTTAATGCACCTAGTATTAATAAAGTACAATGGATATTATGCTGCTATTTATGTGTGTAGATTGTTCTTGACTCGTCTTCGTTAAATTGTAATGTGAGAAGGAGGGAAGGTATGTAAGGTAAATTAGGACCTATCGGATTACGAAGTGTGTGCTTGCTACTTTTTATGTGTATTCGGAGCGGAACTCGGAGGAAGATGACTGCACACAGCGACAGAGTAGGTACTACGTAGGCATTAAATAACTGAAACTGCAATGGAAAGGTTTGAAGGAACATCTTCGTCTTCGGAGAATGCGTACACTTCTTGGTTTTGATGACAGACTGGTGAGACCAGAAGATACGGAAAATGGATGCGATAAAATTCTATGAGTAATGTAAATGTGTTGTTTTGCAGAACAAAGCCGGAGAGACGACCTGGAAGCATTAGGACACATGTTTATGTATTTTCTACGAGGGTCATTGCCTTGGCAGGGCTTAAAAACTTCCACTTTAAAGGAAAGGTATCAAAGAATCGGGGATACTAAGCGAGCTACTCCTATTGAAACTCTCTGTGAAGGCTATCCAGGTAATGATCAATGACGGGTAAATCCCGGTTCATAATTTTCTCTATGGCCTTCGGGTATAATGATTTCACTGAGAATAGAATTATAATGATACTAACAAGATTTTTTGTCTCGTCTCCCTCCGTAGAAGAGATGGCTACCTACCTTCGTTATGTACGTAGACTGGACTTTTTTGAAACGCCCGACTACGAATACCTGAGAAGAATGTTCCACGATCTCTTCGAAAGGAAAGGTTATGTAGACGATGGTGAATTTGACTGGACAGGGAAAACTATGGTGAGAATTTTTTATTGATTCGTTAATATTTTGTTTTTCCTTTTTGTAGGTTTTGAATTTAGTAAAGAAGTTATTTGATCCAGCGTTCTGTATTTTGTACGGATATAGTTGTAGTTGTAATATCTAAGTGTTTCTTCCAAATACATTCGCAATGTTTTTATGAAGTGGACGAAACTTTTACTCCGGAAATTAATGCTGCAATATAATTTTAAACTGTAATATTTATATACCTACATACATATTTATACGTTATCAAAGTTTTCTAGATAGCATTGCGCGTCTGGTAGGTTGATCATTGTGGATACCATTGTTATAGCCATGTCATAGTGGTTGTGTAACGTATATCGTAATTATTTTCTTGTGGTTTTAATTGCTGTCGATGCGATGATCTTTGATGTGGGGTGACAAAATTACTTTGGCAAGCCTTCGAATTGGTATCAGCTGAGAGTACTACGAAATGCTCCACCGTCTGACCGCAGACGAACCAAGTCCATGAAGGTTTTTCATGACAAATAACTCTTAATTTATAAAATTCCCCTGCTTCGAGTAAATTAACACGTATTTTGATATTCTGAATCTCGTACGCTCCTATTATGACGTAATTTTTAGTTGCCCTCATTCGTATAACTTGAGTTTTGTCACAGACGTCGGAACCTTACTTCCTGTTCCGAATTGGTTAAATTTATTTTGTGTCAGTAATAGTCGTTCTTAAACGAGTTATGTTTTTTAAATGGCACGATTAGGTTTTATTTGTGGTTTTCGGAATCGTAGATTATCCTACGAGTTTGAGAAGTGTTGGTTTGGTTCGTGCCTTTAGAGTTGGCGTTTGTTTTGTCTGGTAGTGTGAAGAGCAAGCCATTTTCATATCTTACCTTCCCAAGTTTAGGTAGAGGGAGTTTAAGCTGAGTTCCAGAATTCAGTTCAGTCCGGAGGAGTAATGTGATTATCCTGTTTGTAGCTGTCGGAGAGTTAATTGAATTTCCTCTTTGTGTGTTGGAATAAGATTTACTACGTGGAGTAATTAATAATTGGTATACTCTGTAGTTAACTGGTGGTGAATATTGGATGAGTTAAATTTGATTATGTGTGTATGTTTGCCACTCTACAGTTTTTACTGCCAAGTTGTCAAGTATGTATTTAGGCGTAATCATGATATATCGGTTTTTGATTAGTTGACTTTGACATTGTTGTCGAACTGAATGCAAATTTTCGTTGTAAACAATTAATGAGTTATTTGCTCTACTGTGCTCTAGTTCTAATATGATATGATGTACCCACGCACTTTTGTAATTGTCCACAAATTGTAATTATATTTCTCCTGGAAGTAAATCGTATCTTAACAGTATAGATAGGTATACAGATTTATATATTAGGTATTTATATACTTCCCCGCTGGCGTCATTTTCATTGAAGATTTGATGATATTTTTACTGGCGTGTTTGTGATACAAACAATCGGGTTAATTTATATTTTACAGTCTACGCCAATTGGTTCACTTCAAACAGCACATGAAGTGATATCCCCCCATAGAGAACAAAGGAATCATCCTAACACAGCTCATAACAATCCTGCAAGACCCGCAAAGGTGAGTGCTCGATTATTTAGAGTTTTAAACTCTGCTCAAGTTTATCGTTTACGCTTTTATTGCTGATTCGTAACTTTTTAATGTATTTATGACATGGTTAAGTACGATTACGCCTAAAACCTTCAATACCTATTAAATATTTAAAATTCTATAACTGGAGCTGAATTGTTGTGAGGAAAACATTTATCTCACTATTTGTACATCTTGGTCAAAAACATCTCACTCAGATTTTTTTTAAATATTTTGTTGATGAGACGATGAGAGAGTCATAACGTTCATTATTATGTTATTAACTAGGGGTTAGAGTGAGTACTTACCAGTAGGTTTTAGTTTTAGTAAATCCGAATAGAATTTAATACATACTTTGCCTTTTATGGAGCTGACTGAAAGTATACGGATGTCAGTATCGGTGGAAAGTAAAGTCATGTTAATCCTCTTAGTATTTATTTGGAGAGATATTAAAACAGAACTTGTGTTGTTGGTTGGATTGAACGTGATCAGGGTGGCGGCACGGGTGGGAATAAAGATAGCGGGTGGTCGGATAATCTCCAGAACTGGCCGTCGTCCTCGTTGGGACACGACCTTACTCCTGGAAATGATCGACATGGTTCCGTACAGGTGACCCAGACTTTCTTCGTATATTTTTGCTATTTTCCCCTATTTTTTGTTCTGGGCTGCTTTTGTTTTTGTCTCGTTTCTCAAGACTTATGTTTCGTTCAGTTGTTTTCCATCGTGAATGGAATATCTTTATTTCTGTATACCTTGTATTATTATCGTTCTCAAATGCTGTCGGGTTCTCAACCTTTTCTAGTTCATTTCGTTATTTTCTATTGCTGATACACTTAACACTTCGGTATACAACTTATTTTGGTTGATTAAATACAATCAATTTTGGAGATGGGGTTACGTTATTGCTTGGCTTTATGAACTCTTCTTCATACATATTTCTTATGTCCTTTATTATTTTGTAAATACATTTTTATGTAACTCACTGCTATGAATGGAATACAATTCTGTACTCGTAGTGAATACTTTCCAACAATCAGTTTTATGTTGCACGTGATGGGCAAGTGCGTTGACCACTGTTTGGCAGTGTTGATGATTACAGGCGGTAGAAGTACTATGGATTTCACAGTCAGCTTTTTGAAATTGTAATTGAAAGTTATAGTGGACTTTCTGTTTATTCCCATCCATCCTGAGAGCGTAAAGCTATTCGTTCATTTCACCGTGATAATTAAGTAATCCACCCATAATTGTTTACTGTTAGTTCTTGGTTCTACCGTGTAATTATGTAAGTTTTCGTTTAGTGTTGGTTTACGGTTCGTGGGGCAAATGCGAAATCGTATCTTTAACTTTTTAGTTATTTCATATTTGGGTTGTTGGTGTTTACAAACTGTATAATACAGTAGCGATTGTTGATTATTTTGTCATTCTGGCTTTTGCGGGTTATCTCTGGAGTAATTGATTGAATTCAGTGACTCGGCAGCTCTCTAGGAACTGGGTTTTGATGGAATTATAAATTTGCATTGTCTTTCCTCCTCTCTTAATTTATTTATAAGTGTATGTTTGTTTGTACGTATGGACGTACGAGTGCGAACAAGGGTTTGCATCATGTAATTATACAGACGTCTGTATTTTGTTTCCTCTTTTTTTTCTTTTTTCTTTGTATTGTTCTTGAAAGAGTTCAGTAAAATTAGTATACTGCAAATTGTGGCTGCTGGAATTGGAAAGCACAGAATAGCACATGGTCCTAGTCTAAACTTAATTCCTCACTAATGAAATCTATGACTTTCTGAATAGGTTGTGAGTTCAACGAATGGCGAGCTAAATGCAGACGACCCAACGGCAGGTCATTCCAATACCCCTATTACCGCACAAGCTGAACTGGAGACTCACTCGGAGACTAAGTAAGAGAAAATTCCTGCATTGTTTTACAATATTTATTAGTCTTTCGCATTCGAGGCTGGTATTGCTTTTAATGCTTTGGAATAATTGGAACTTTTGAGGATAGTGTATCCTCTGGAGTTTGATGGTTAGTTTGAATGTAAACCGTATATATGTATTATAATCTTCTAGTACAGAGGGAAGCTGTGTTACAGAGCTGCTGCAGTAGTCAATTTTTATACTTTTGGCGTTACTTGTCTTCCTTTAGTTGTTTTATCTGCTTGTGTACTTTTTTGTAATACCACGTGCACATGTTCTAGTATGTCTATATTTTTATACTTGTGTAACTGAAATTATTGTAGTCTGCTAGTCTAGGTTTTTGTTCGGGTATTGGTGTTTTTATTGTTCTTTCTGGTATTAAAATTGTTGTGGCTTGAATTTTTATGGTTACTATTTATGCTGGATTTCGAATCTAAAGGATTTTTTTATTCAAATGATTGTGGAGCATATTAATATGCCTATTTTAATGGTCCGTTTCATCAGGTGTTGCTGTTTTAAGAAGACAAAGAAGAAAGCAGCTAGTCGACCGAAATGACTGGATGATGGAGACCATTATCTCCTCCCACCCTCAGAATAAAAAAATAAAAGCATAATTATTATTATTATTGTTGATGATGATGATTATGAACGAGTGATTATGATAATTTATACACACGCCCTCATACTATAATTATTAAAATCTAGATATACCTTTATAAAACTTAATCATGAGGATTCTTAAGAAAAATGTAGAACTACCTGTATTCGTGTAAGATTAAGACACCCAGATTTTTTTTCACACAGTAAATATATACATATAATTATATATTACCTGTACCCTATACAATACAACTTCTCGCAAATGATGACTTAAGTACTGCTGACTGCAGTCTGCTGTACTTTTTAGTATGGGGATGTAGTGTGTATATGTGTTATTATTATTATGTATATTTATATGATTATCACTAGTGTCATTGTTTATCGTATGTATAATTTTACGTCGTTATATAATTAATAATTACATATTATAATCATTATCATTACACGCTGTGAGCGCCCCCTCTGTTCCTGCCCGTTAAAGGGAGCATAGGATTTCAAAAACTACATGGAAGTTTGATTTCGGTTATTAATTATTTACGAATTACAAATGTTTCAGTTTTGTCAACCCCTCGGTTACGATTATGTATAATAATCATATTATATACTAATATATATGTACATATATATATATATATTTGAAAGACAGGATCATAGAATACAGTCTTGTCTCTTTGAAAACGTCTTACAATTTAAAACATTTTACCATACATGCTTTATAGATTTTGATCAATCTACTCTAGCTGGATTAATAACTTGAGTGGAGGGCAGAGACTTAATAGTGTAATAATTAATTAATTATTATTATTGCGACTACTAGGGGGAGAGTGTACATGTATGAAACATATGGAACATACTATTATGACGCGACTTCTGGCAAGGTGCATGTGAATGGGGTAATCGAATGAAGCCATATGAAGAAAATTTCGTTACGCTAACGTTATTTCTATTTTGAGTTTCAATCGAAGTAAAAAGTTGGCCATTAGTCGTGGTTAATTATTCATTGTATGTTGAAGTCGTGGTCAGAATATTTAAATTTCCAGTTGTCGAGTCACAGTATTCGTAGAAGGGGAGTAGTTTCAAGTGACGTCTTCAAGAATGTCAAGAATTTCCCCCATCCCGAGAAATTATGAAGCAGTTATCACGCAAACGGGAGAAACCCATGGATACAATAACTTTTTTGTATATCATGGCATGGCCTTGCCCCCAATTTACCAACCGAAGATTGTTTGAATATTTTTACCTAACTACTATGTATATTTCTATATCCAGCAAACAAAGTTGACAATGGGTTGTACCCTGAAACTATGAATGTTGAGGCGACGACAGTTGAAAGCAAATACTTTAGCTGCAACTTTGATTTACAATGAATCCTTAACTATAAGTAATAGCCGAATCTAAAAATAGGTATCGTCATTCGAATCGTTAGCAAGGGAGGAGAAAATTACTTTGTATTGTTAAAAACTATGAACTGTGTATTAATAGCTTCGTCATAATTGTACTTTTCATTGATAGATGAAAATCTTGCTTACTTATACTTCAGTTTTACTCAAAAGAGTCTATACAATTTTCCTAGATGGATGAATGAGTTATTGATCAGTGAGGTGTATTTGAAAGCGAGCATGTGGAATCTATTTATTATTTATTTATTTATTTCATTGTATTTGATACTTGATACATGGATATGTATTTGCGATAACTTTGTGTCGTTGTAGGAAAAGAATTTATTAATTTCACTTCATTTAAATTGATCACCTAAGTTTGATAAGCTCTAGGAAGGGAAATGTAAATCATGGTTTACAAAACATACAAAGAATGTAACATGATTCGCTATTAATGCTATGATAATGATACACGATACTACATAATATTACATATTATATACAAACCACGTCCTTTACCGTGAAAATATAAAAGTTATGAAGTAATTACGTAGAAAATAATTACACCAAAAAAGTAAAACGTGCATAGCATTAGAATTACTTGTACTATCAACTATTTGTATCTCTGTACTGTAAACCATTTAACGATACAATAACACTCTGTGTACCACCACCAGCAACCACCACCACCATAAATCACGATAAATCCACTATATAATTAAAATCTAATGGTTATGATAATAATAATATCTTTACTAATTATTATTATTTCATAATGCAACGCCAACAAATTAGTGAATAGAATTATTAACTATTTGAATACATACGTAGGTACGTACGTATATGATATACCTAGGAATAATTAAGGGAGTTAAGAATGATTCTAATGAATAATAATCTAAAGAAGATCCAAAGTTTTAAAACAAATACGATTTAACTCCGCTGCCTCTCCGCTAATGACGCCAAGCCAAAATAAAATAAACGTAAAAAGTAAATCTTAATTGAAAAAAGATATTTAAATACCTTCACTACAGAAAACAATCGTTATTATGATGGAACAAAAAGTTTGAAAAATATTGTAATAATCTATTCATATGATATACCATTTGATCACTTTAATCGTAAAGTACATTACTATGTTTAACATGATCCCGAGTCAGTCAACTTCATCTCAGCAAATCTCACCATGTTTAAAAGTGACATTATGGTCAATAATGATTGTTGTAGTACATTTGCAATCGTAGTTAAATCGATGTAAGTTGACAACTGAATAACTGTTAAAGTAGGAACAAAAAGCAAGAATCCCCAGAAAACTAATCAGTAAGGTTTTTAGAGTAGGCACAATAGAAAAAACGAGGAAGGCAACTCAAATAATATGGAAGGTAATAAAACGAGAAAATTGAATCAGTAAAGCAAACAATCAATCAGTCTGTAAAAATTGTATTTATATGTTATACGTTTATTATTGTCTATCTACTGTTAGTCCGTAGTCCATTAAACCATTCAGCTAAATAATATATCAGTAATTACATACACACAATATTACTATACCATTTTCAATATTTAAATATCTTTAGATGTAAGGTTCACTATTGAGTCCGGGCTTAAGCTGATATATTGCAAGTACGTTGGCATAATACTTGCATCCATATAATACTGTTATGTCAAAAAGAATTACATTTGCAACACAACACAACCAAATGGCTGACAAAATATACCTACCTAATTGGTGTCTATACTGTAATTATAATAAAATCATGATTCAGTTATTATAATGATATAAATTAATAAATGATGACGGTAACAAAACACATAAAAAATTACGTTTAGCGGAACTATTGTGATTTCAGCCATCACTACACTCTCCCACCTTTAAATTACTTTACACTACCGACATACATAATATTACTTATTGGATACGATTTTCGCGATGGAAATCAGTCACAATGGATGAAACCCCAATCGTAAGTTTCGTATTTCGTAGGTTTTGTAACCTAGGGCAAAATTGCATTAAATGTTACCAACGTTCATACACAGGGATTAATTAGCGTATTTAGTAGAATTACTATGATTTTATTCCCAGTTCTAATTTACTTATTCCTAATGTAATTATTCATAGTCTACCAGCATGAAGTAGAGGTCAATATTAAATTACATGAGTAATATACTGCACACGTAGTTTTCAGATCAGTTCAGCTTTATTTTTAACCAGCTGACATTGAACATACTTTGTCTGATTTCTTGGAATGATCAATCACTGTTTAGTACCATTATATCAAAATTTCATGGTTTGCTGAGAATGAAAGCGCATGCATACTGGACAGAGCTATGCCTATTCCTCGCGTAGATTACAGTCTGAATTTTCAGTTTGCTTTATCTACCCAAATCAAATCGTTGTTCATGGTCACCGATCGGAATGGTAGTGGTACACATATGTTGTATAGCTGCATAATTCATACTATACAAAAATAGTAACAAAACTTTTAATATTTGAGTACTGAGATGAAGCTTCTCGTATTCGCTTATAATTAAATAATAAATATGGATAAAGCAATGTTGTAACACAAAAATCAATTAATGTTATACACGGCCTGAAAACTCACTGTATTTTCTTGCAAATCTGCTAGATGTAATTGTGTATTGATTTCTAATTCTAAGATCCTCTTATTTCGTAGACTTGTAAATTGTTAATTATCGTAATATTATTACAGATAAAATACCAAATTAAGTAACATACTGGTTATTGCTAACAACCAAATTATGTAAGCATTGCAAATGTTTTTATGCCTTACGCATTAAGTTGTTGTAAAAAACGGAAAGCATTATTACAATTATTACAAAACGGTTTAAGTACTCTACTATGTGTAAGTCCATTAAGTTAAATCTGTGGATACTGTTACTTTGCATTATGGTACTTATTGTCAGTAAAATTAATTATGTGTAATTAATCAAGCTAGTTATTCTTTATAATCTCACATGTCTATTGGGTCAGGGAACTACACCTGTTTGTACACACACAGAGTTATATATTTAAGGATAAATATTTCGCACTGTCAAGACAAAATCCTAAATTTAATGGTTCTTATCGTTTATGATTCAGATTATCGTGTTCTTCATGTTTTTATTATGAATAATTTATACTGCGTAGAAGTAGTCACGAACTGATATCAGCTGATGCTGTTGACCGTGTAATTCTGTCAGGATCAGGATGCAGTTAAAAGCTTGTTTATGTATGATTATCATTGTTGTGAGGTTCAATTCTTGCGTAATTATATGAAAGAATGTGAATTTCCAAATTTACGGATTTTATCTAAAGGGGCTAATAGTATTTCATGCAGTTTCTAAAACTCATTTACCAACATCAACTACCCTATAACTATTATTATACTATGGTAAGGGTCTGCATTATCTTGCTACTACTGTTTTTACTGCTGTAACAAATTTTGCTATAACAACAAAAATACAAGCATTCTTTCATAATGCTGCTATAGCAGAAAAATAGCCTAGCAACAGCGATAACTTAACTTAAAATTGACTCTTCAAATTGAAAGCAAAATCTTCCACTTTAAATACACACAAAAATGTCACAGAAATTTTTTTCAAATAACCGTAGTTAGCGGCTGCTATAACAACTAGCGATTTTGTTGTTACAGCTAGAAATTGTTATAGCAGTAGTAGCAGGACATTGCATTGCGGACCCTTGATAAAGTATGTAGGTCTTCTCAATATCCTGCTGCTACTGCTATTATTGCTATGGGAACTTGTGCTAAGTTGTATGTAAAAAATATCAGTAGTAGCAAGATATTGCGGACCTCTAGTATTAAATACTTTACTATAGGGAGAAAAGTACAGTATATTGTAGAATTCAATACTTTACTATACTGTTATAATACTATAAGATATAATTACATAAAAAATCAAATTGTGTCTGTGTTATTCAGTATTTTGAAAAGTCTATTGTTTGTATTCAATAAGCATAATACAGTTACATAATTACATACATCATCCTACATATACCAATACCTACATTACATGCATACTTTAGTGACATGTAATTTGAGAAACTTGAACCATTTACAGTTGACAAGAGTAACAGTTAAGTAACTATAATAATTAATTAGTTTGTAGCATAATGTAATAAATGTAAGTACGTACATATATACATGATTCTTATGTGAAGTCCGTAAACTATAATAGTAAGATACCTACGTACATACACATACCTACATATAATTACATAAGAACATTACATAGAAATCATGCGTACCTTCGAATGCGATATAAAGAAAAGGAAAAATGCGTAGAGAATAAAATAAGGACTTTGAAACACTTGTTTTAATTTTTGCCTACATTATTATTGATTTTTTTCATTCAACGCTCCGGTCAGTCCACATCTCCACACATGGACGCAGAAAGACTTTCCCGGCTCCTGCGGTCAATCATGCAGATAAGGATAAAGCGAAAAAGAAACATGGTCGAAGTTATGTAAGGAAAGATGAAACGAAAGGAAACCAAACCAAAAGGAGTACGGCAAAGATGAGAGTTGGGAAGCTGAGAGATCAAAAGAACAGACGCAATATATGTAAGCAGTACACAACGCAGCATACCATTGCATTGCATTGATGATTTCTGATTGAGTAGAAGATACCGCTTTGCTTCAGCACTGCTTTCGGTACGACTCACATTCAAGGAGGTGTTAATCCTCTCTCATCTCGCTGCTTCCAAGCCAACCACTGGAATACGTTTTGTAACAGCTTACTAATTTATTCTAACCGTTCTCGCAATCATCAAGGTATCTTCATCAAGTCCGCATTATAATTTATTCTTTCACTTATCAGAATAGCTTTGACTAGCTATTTAGAATTCTTGGAACAAAAGAGCATTAGATAACACGCTTGTCCAAGTCTATCTAATCTATGTTTGTGTGAAGCAACCTAATTTCAAAGTGGGCGCTTCAGTCTTTGTTCCAACCTGCGTGTTCTTTTGGAGATGATTGTGGTCGTACTAAGCATCTCTGGGAAATCCGTAGTCCCTAGCAAAGAAAGAGATCACGATAATTGAAAATTTAAATAATTTTTATATTATGACGTAATAATGCTACTGTGCTAAAGATTTAAATATTTGTAATTTATGGATGAACACGTTCACAAATAGTCTAGATTGCAAATTTTTGTTTCGCCGTAGTGTCCCTCTACTTCAGCTGTCGGCTATCAATTGGCACTGGCTAATTGTGCAAAAATTAGGTACCTAATTTGCAAGGCTGGCATTATCATTCGGGACAGTTCGGAATTTTGAGACCAAATACATAAAGAATAGACAGTGGGTTGTTCTTACTGTATGGAATGACAAAATTGACCATGCTTATACATATCGTGTCATGTCACAGCTCAAGCACTAATTCGTTTCCCAGCACTATTTAATAAAATCAAGCGGTGATACACTGTAATTGCTGAATTAGTATTAGGTCCCCAGTATCACACGGGTCTAGCAGCATTATGCATGAGATGAGTAGTACACAGGACTTATGGGTTTAATACAAGCATGTAAACGGCGGTACGCGGGTCCCTAATTGAACGCGTACTATTTGAACAGTTACGGTGCGTTTTTGTTCAAGAAAATTCAAGTCATGATACATTTTCATCCCAAAAGTGAAAGTGTAACAAAAACTTTTAAGCCAAAGCAAACTCAAAACTCATATATACAGAAAATCGACAAAAAAAATGAAAATATGCAGTAATATTTAGAAACTTTCGTTTTTAGTTAAAACTGAGTGTGAAGGACCAATATGAAAAATTGGACTTCACACCATTGGCATTTCTCACACTTGAAAATGTGAGTGCAGGATGTATACGATGGACCACCTTGAATTGAAGCGACTCGGTCTCGTCTCGAAGGGATGTATAGGTACATATTTGAGTAATGATCAGGATTCATGACGGGACTGCATGCTGTACTACTGTACCATTTCGTCCCTTACAGCTACAGATAGGTATGTACAGGTACTTTAAATAGAAAAGAACAACCAACCTCTCTTCTGTAATCAAAATAAGGCTGTACAACTAGACGACACTAAATAGTTGGCTCCAGTAAGTTGTGCATCACCTAACGAATTGTTAGTAGCGATTAAGTTATTACTGCCGATGTAAGTGCCGACTTAAATTACCAACTTTATTTCATTTTCCTTACTGTGGCTACTGGGACTGTCGCTGTTAGTATTCAATCATCTTCATTATTAAATCATGAATTCTTTGCCTTTGCCTTAACGGCATATGCTTGAGTATGGAATTTCCTGATTGTCGTGATTTGAACAAAATCTAAAATTCCAATTCATTCCAGTTAATGTCCTTTACCCTCGTGATACTGAATCGGAATCTGGATGCATTATTTTGATCTACTAGTATTTTGACGAAGGATAGCAATGAAGTTAGGCATCCGTAGAAATAACGAATGTAACTACATACACCAATAGCTGACTATTGACTATATCTCTTTACATTTACCTATTTATTGCACAATAATATCTCTCCCCTACGCCCAAACCAGTCGTGATTACGAAATGAAACAAAGTGGGCCGACGCTTTTATTTCTCCACGTGCGACAGAAAATAAGCAAATAAATTACACAGAACTGTAAATTGTAACGGGAGGGTATGTATAAGTTAGTCAATTTGAACGCCAACGCAGACTTATATGCGAATCGGAAGTTTGTAAATCAAACAATCCTACACTCACCTACGTTTCTCAGTTGATTGACTTGACTACATTAAGGACTATCTATAGTTTGACCAAATCTACAATAGATATTCATTAGAATAGAATAAGTTAAACTTTTAAAGCTACATTTACATAAAATTTCAGCTTTAACAGGAACAAAATGCTGTTATCTACGGAAACTGGTCGAAACACAACTGAGGTGTCTTTATGCAATGATTGGTGAACTAGTTCCAGTAATGATACACATGTAGGTATCTACCTACCTAAATACAACTACAACAGGAATTATATTCGTAGAATGTAAGTTCATTTGTGATAGCTCCAACGCAATCCTGAAGAAACAGTGTAGTTTATAAAAAAAGTTGTAGGTAGAAGATTTACAAAAAAATATTTTTGTTGTTCCGTTGGTGTGCTAATTAGCTTTGGATGGAGTGTCGGGGCGGTATGGGCCACACACGGAATCCTAGTTGAACTGAAGTAGGTAGTTCTGGCAATCTCTCAGGCTGCATGCCTTATATTCATCGTCCTCATCCTCTTGATCTTGCCTCTTCTTCCTTTCTCGTCATTCTACTACCTGTTCACAACTTGCCCTATCAAAACAAAAGCGATACATATGTACATACTCGTTTTTTTCTTGTTCAAGTGGAAATGATAATTATTTATTACTGTGAACTACCTGTAGCAATTGGGAAGTACTAAACCAAGTAAGTACAGCAATAGAAGATTTATCATGATGAGGCAAGTCTCTACATAGTCTTTAGACATTTGCTGGATCCACATCAACGTCGGCATCGGTCTCTCCGTCTGTCTAGATGAAGATGTTGAAGCATACGTAGTACGCTGTCATTATTGTCAGTACAGGATGAACTTGAATATATGCATATAAGCGGTGGACAAAAATAATATCTGTATTCAGATTCCTCCGAGATGAGATGGGATGATGCTGATGTGGATGCCGGTGCTGACGCTGAAGCTGATCAACTGTTGGTAACCACTCACTTGGTAATCAGTACAAAAGAGCAGCATGAGTGATGAGTTGGTTTTGGTTTGGTCTGCCGTCCGAGCTTGGACAGAGGGAATCAGAAATTTATTCATTATTGTTTACCTACGACAACATCCTCACATCATGTCACGAATCTTTCGTTAATTCTATTCATGAAAGGTGATTCAAGGTTTAATACAATGTGTAATAGCTCCACTATTTTGACTGTATTTCTTTTTTGCACTTTAGTACAATCAAGAATCAAAAACGCCGTTATCACTACGCCTTAAATTGTGTGATTAATTGTTAGTATTATTATTCTTACAATTACTGAAGTTTGAACCCGAATTATTTTGATCCTTTCCAAAACAAAACATAAAGGGAACCGGATTTTCCGTTTTAATATCAAAAATCATATAATTGATACAAACCAAAACGGACGGACGTGGTATTTTCACAAATATTCAGATTTGTTACTAACTGACAACACAACACAAAAACAACTTTAATCTAACACTTGTACTTCGATGCTGTACGATTTGTATCTCTTTATTTTATTTTATTCGATCGTATCACATACAGTTCTAGCCATTATACCCTTATAGTTTATGTTGTGTTGACACTTTCAATACACATACACTTGAAATCTTGAACATAAGATGTTGTACTTGATTCCTTTTCCGCCCCCAATCTTTCCCAGATTATGACTACGACTGCGACTTATCGTTAGATTGTAGCTTGTGCAGTGTTTAGTGCTCCAGTAATTCGGTTATAAATAATCTACTTTGACATAAAGGTTGTTACTTTTAAGTGACTTTAAACACTAATTTGATGGGGTTGTGTGTTTCATAAACAAATACAACTAATGACTGTGATTATTTGTTTACTTTGCGAAAATACAGGAAATTTCTAGGCTACGTATTACACTTATACTTACTCCCCATACCAATATATCAAATGCCTACAAGACATTTTCGTTGTCCCAACGTCCCCAGTACCGCCAATCAATTGCAAAAATCGTAGTGCCAGTCTGCGTGGCGGCGTATCCCTATCTGTATGTTTTCATTCAACTCCTTCTCTGCTCTTGTCAACCACTCAACTTTTCGCCCTTGTTCTGTGTTCCCATTGTTTTAATTTTTGCCTTCACTCCCAGTTTCATTTCCACTGATTGACGACAGCGACACTGTTTCGTTTTAATTGTGTCTGAAAAAATGACATACTAATTAAATGAGGAGAAAATAATGATTGTTATTGTTTGATCACGGTAACACCTCCGTCCTTCATTCATGTCCTGAATTAGAAGCTTGAACTTTGATCATTTACGTTTTTCCTCGAAGTCCACTCCCCCGGTCTTCTTTACAGACACTGGGAAATTTATATATAGCCATTGCCCCAGAACACAGAGTTGCAGTAAAGACTTGTCGCTGCGGACGCCGACATAGTTGACACTGTCGGCCATCAACTCATTAGAAGTAATTATTACTCCTACAACCCTCTCTCCCACCACAGCTTCTAGTGCACAATGATACAAACGTTATTTTCTAGTTGCAATTTGAAGTATGAATTTTGAAGAAAAGTCATCTGAAATAATCTTTAACGTGTGATTCGTTAACTGCTTCCTTGTATTGCATCGCATCGACCGTTCTCCTTTAAAGTCATCGAAGTTTGGCTTCATTCTCCACTTTTCTGTAACTAATGAAGTGACAAAGAAAGAAATCCGAACCCGAAAAAAAATCATCTATTTGGGAACTGTAGAAAGACAATCTACAATCTACTAGCTGTATTTGAAAAGGTGGTGTTTTGCAACGTTTAATTGTGACTGTCTCATGTCAACGGTGTTTATATGTGATTGCCAACTCCTCATTGACTCGAACATTAATCCCTTGTGGAAACCATGAAACAAAACATTTAGATAGGGAAAGAAGAAAAGAATTTTACAATTTACTCATCGTCAGTACTGTGACTATATAGTTAAAATTGCATGTAGGTATTTAGTTTTTTTTCTAAATGCAATTACCCACATGACATATGAGAGAAGAGAAGATCTTTTTGAATATAGTGTGGAACCTTTATGTGTACAAGGACCAGAAGCTGCATTGTTTTAACTTGTCTTTTTGACGATTTTATGTGGATAGAACACGCGTATTTAGAACATTGAAACATTTTAGCTTGTACCATACCCTGGGATTCGAATTGAAGATGTTCGGAAAAGTATTGAATACATCTATGTACATTGCACTGCATTGATAATATTGTGCGACGTTGATGCTGAAACTGTTGTGGATGCTGTGCTGACAAAAAGTCTGGTGGAAGTTGTGTCGTATTTTTTAAGTTTTGGTGTGCGGGTACAGGGAGTCGAACGACAAATCAAAGTCAGCTCTAACTAAACACATGAGTATTTAACCATTTAACGGTGAATGTGCAATTTTTGCAGTGCCGTGGAAGACTCTCACTATTGATACGATGGGTAGTAGTAAATAGCTACCTTAGTGCACTACACCATCTCATCCTATTGAAGTATACTATTGAGCTACCTACTTGAACTTGTACGTGCACAAATACTTTAGTAGGTACCTCCTTTTGCATAAGGCAACCCCATCAAATCAGAAAAGTACAGAAAAAAACTAATAAAAACATTTTAGAAATTTGCTTTTATTATTCTCATTTCATGTGTGGGACGAGAACCATTTAGTGAGGAATGAAAAATGTCAAATAGTGTTTTATACTGTGACTTTTTTCAAGATTTGCATTTGGCATTCAACCACATCAACGCCATCGGCTTTCTTATATCTTAATCCGTCCTCACAGTGACAGTCACAGTCAGTCGTACCGATGTCCCCCCTATCCTCTTCCCATCTTGGAGTATTTTTCTCTCTGTCCAACTTGAAACAACAAGTTGTAGTCTTCAAAGCAAAGGCTAGCTAGCTATTTTGTGAGGAGCAAATCCACAATAGTTCTTGTATATGGTACACCTGTTCTATTTAAAACCACTCAGTACCCAGTCTCTCTCTCTCTATCTGTATACGTATATGTATTTATCATTGGAATTGGAATGAGGAACAAAACAAACTTGTATCAGCAACCTGCATTATTTCTGCCAAATTTGGATACCCCATAAGGATCCAGTGTTCAGAACCTGTTTGAACTTGCACGAGACCTGTCGAGGATTTATTTATTCTTTTTGGTGCAAAAACAAGTGTAAAGGGAACTTGATTTGTTTATTTTTCAACCGTAGTATTGAAAAGTGAAAAGTAAATTGAGTACAATTGTGTCACCCTTCTTTCTCACTATGGAAAGTACAAGGAAGTGGAAGCCATCTATATTACTTGTATTGGTAAGTTTATTTGTAATCATTTTATTTCGGTGATATTCCCTTTTATACCACAATAGCATTCTTAAATCTTTGTATCTTTGGAATCAAAATGTAGTCATAGGGGCTCATTGTGTGTGTATATATAATATAATTATAATACATTTTAACATTGTGACTCGGAGTAAGTTCTGTACCTGTAGCTTGACGTGATAGGCAATAGGCAGATCACTTGAAATTCTTTCTTTCTCCCTACT
>JAAXYX010000532.1:0-36496 GCA_036851915.1 Ptenothrix huangshanensis | reverse complement strand
AATGTGAGTAATAAACGAGTACTCGCTATATCCTTTAACATTGTACTCGCCTAAATTGCGAGTAACGAGTACTCGCAAAAGCATGCGAATACCGCGAAAGCGAGTACCTAACGAGTACTCGCGACATCTCTAATTGTCTTACAAAACAAAGTGGAATGTTCTCGCGGGTCAGAGATCATTAAGATAATTCTTACTCCTGGTCAAAAAATCAAATCAAGAACAAATTCTATTTTTTTACCATGTGACTTTTTTTTAGAATATACTTTAAATTTAGAATGCAATTTAAAATCAAAATTAAAAAAGTTGAAATTGTGGTTGACTTTCTAGTTGGAAACTCAGGCCAAAATGGAAGTTTCATTTGGATTAAAAATATTGCGAACTTCTCAAGAACTGGAAGTTGTTTTTTTCTGACTCACGATTTCAAATACCGGAGGGAAGAGGTTAAAAACTGGATTACCCATGCCATGAGTAATATCGTAATTGATTAACCTAATGGTGAGGGACTAATTGGTAGTATCGAGCAATTAAAATCCAATTCACATTAGTGAAGTCAAAGTATCTACGTATCGTCGCTGACAAGTGAAAAAGAGCTATGCTATTGGCCTTATTGGACTGGATTGTAATTGTTATTGGTTGAGCATCCATTATGATCTGGGCTTAATGCTTATAGCTCTTTTTCAATCTTCCACCACTATAATATGTAGTCGTAAGTAATTCATGTGACTATTTACAAAAGCCAAACACCCGGAGACACCAAGGAAGCTTAGCTCTAGAAATATGAATATTGTCATAACAACATGTAACGAATAACGTATAATCGGTAACATTGCAAAATTGCAGATACAGTGTAGCGGTATACCCGATGCTCAAGCTAGATGGACGTAAACGTAGCGCGTAGAAAGATGCAGAAGTCATCTGCCGAGAGGAGAATTAAAAACAACTTTTACAGGGGCCAGAATATTAACCAAAAAAATTGAAGTTTTGTGCCCCTTTTTTGTATCTTTATACGTTCATATCATTATACATATTTTTCATTTCCATGTCAATCAGGGTATAAGAATTGAAAGCATAAGATTGGTAATTGTAAGGTATCGGGTATACCACTACATATTATCAAGTAAGCTTAAGTAATTTTTCGATTAGTGTGATTAGTTGTTTGCAGTACTGGAATGTGAAAAATTAATATCGTGTAATAAGACAGATTTAAGTAAATCATTTGTGAAATTTGATTAGGATGCTTAAAGCAATCACGCAGACCAAGTAATATGTAACTATCTGCAAAAGTAACGTATTAATTATTTGTAAGAAATAATAAGCCTATCCTTTAGTATTAGCAAAGCACACGTTGAAAAAAGCGCATAATTCCGACTGTCTTACTTATTACATATATAAAATAAGAAAATGCCAAGTAACTATCTCTTGTTGGAAACGCTTCCCTCCTTCCCTGGACTTGAAAAAGTTTATTTACTTAAGAGCCAGTGTGAAATTCTACTACATGCGGAATTGTATTTTCTTCAGTCAGTTGAGTGAACGAGACTTTGAAATGAATTATTTCTCATTCATGTTATTTCTTGTGATTTTAAATATGTTCAGTCAAAATGATGATTTAACAGATGTACTTACAAGGAAAATAGACATTTTCATAACATACTGTATTTTTTTATTGCAGTGTTTGTAAGATTGCACTACACCAAATGAGTATAATCAGTATAATCTTCCTCTAAAGCTACTATGACCTGAAGCATTGACGTGAAGTCAAATTTTGCCTGCCACAAATATTTATACAATGCCCACGTACATTAATTTATGTATCATTGTAAAATATATTATGTACAGCCAAACCATGTCTACTAATCGTATAAGTACGCGCCAAATTGAAAACACTGGTTCTTACGATTTACTAATAACAGGCGATTGTTAAAAAGTAATAATAACACAAAGTATAAAAAAGCCGGATAAAGTAAAACTGCGACGTAATTTTTGTATATGTACATCATACCAGTGATGCGCCATGAACCCCTTAAAACGCATTTCTTAAGAGTTGCAAATTATGCGAAAGTAGCCGCAGTTAGATAGGTGAAAGGAAAGACACAGAAAAACCACAAAACTTGTAAGAAAAAATTGACAATTTTCAAGGAAATGGCATAGACTCGTAAATACCTTTCGAATGATGTACGAACAGTTTGCATCGGTATTTTTGATGGAGTAAATTTTATAAATAGGCAGAAATTACAGAGAGAGAGCAATGCTAATCATTGAGCGAAAAGGGCTGTCACCGTAATATTTAACGTGCAAACATCATGATTGGCCAGAACCTAAGTAGAACATTCGAGTTATAAATAGGTATGTTTCAGTATAAAAATTTTTCATAAAAATTGGAATACTCGTGTAACATAAGGAATTGAAAAAGGCATATCTTTAAAATAACTTAAGAATTACTTATCTTATTTATTAGGAGATAAAAGTGAAAAATTTCCGCATTTTAATAAAAAACTGATTATTCTTTCGTTTATAGCCTAAATATTGTTTGGCATATTTAAGAAAAAATTAGGATACCATCGGTCCTGGCGATCTTGAGATTCGGGTGTACTCTTAAATCCCAATTGGGGAAAAGCGACAGATACCAGATTTTTTAGCTTCATATGGAAGATACACAACTGTTAATTTTTCTCACGCAGAAGTGACCAACTCAAAGCGGTGAACATGCAACCGTAGTAGAATATTGTACTAGGATTTTTGGTATAATTTTAGATAATGACGCCTGTAATTAAAGTAACCCAAGATTTAAACGAACCCTTCTCCTAACTTAAAAAGCAATGTAGTCCCACTCAATCTCCTTCAAAAAATATCTCAAATATGTTGTGTAAACGTGGTAGACGCTGTGAATCTGGTATCCTATTCTGATTTGCGAATTGAAAAAAACTGATGTTGATCATTTACTTATAATTAGCTAGATACTATTTAAGATGAACTTATGATAACAAATTACATTAAAGATGTAATACTCACCGTCTGATTAAATTAACTAGTCCTGGGAGCGGAATAATTATAACTTATTCTAATGCAAATTCACTGACGCAGGTCCGTGTTTTCTCTGTAGGACAGTATATTCTAGTGTTTTATAATTAATATGTCGTGATTATACGTGTCATTTAATTTATTGTGTTTAGCTAAGTAGTTATAAAATTAATTAACAATTAAATATCAATTGTTGGGGACACTTTGGAAGCTCCGGGATAACACATATGATGATGATAATTGACTAGTTAAGTATTGATGGTTAAGCATTATTATTATAGCAAATAGTGTCCGTGTATTAAAATCCGTAACTGCATACTTTTAAATCATAGCATTTGAATAAATCAAATCAATCAATTTGGAGAAGTCAAGAATTTAATTCACTAATATTTAATTACCAACTTTCCAATTGCACTAAAGAGAATTTACACAAGTACACTTCCATTGGAAGTCAAGTAAATTTTTAAAAACCTTTCTGAATTTTCAAAAACGAGCTAAAATAAATAAAGATGAAAAATAGAGTAAATATTATAATTGGACAGGAAGGGAAAACACACTATATACTGATTTACGGTCAACACTATTTATTGTAGATTGATGTTGCTTCTTCTTCAATGGGTTTCTGCCACTAATTTTATTGGCTAGCTTTTACGCTGTGAACAAAACAGATCATGATGCGGAACAACTACAGGGTATGAATTGTTAGGGTAAGTACATGTGAACATGAACAATTGTTAGTATCACCGTCAACCTGTCGAATCGAAATTTGTATTGGGGATTTTAGTAGAGAAATAATTCGATACCGTTAAAACCGTGAAAAAATTCAAACAAAAATGGGATTCTGCAGAATAAAATGCTGAGCATGTTGAATAAAATGGAAAACTCTAGCATAAAATTTGAGTGGTCGATTAATTCTAACCACTTACAGCCTACAATAAAGTATTTTATTGGACAAACAAAGAGCACTGTTTTATAATAAAAATTGTGTCGAATGGATTTGCACGTTCCTGGATATCCATCAAATTTTTTGCTCCATTAGTTTTTTTTACCCATCTATCTACGTGATTTGAAGAAGTAGTCGATATTTTTTTGTGCATTTCTGAGTTCTCTCACCAGTGTGTCAAAACGTATAGTGTACTTTCCAGCACTACAAAGAGTAAGTGACTGAGAGGATTAAATGGAGAGATGCTATCCTTCAGTGTGATTGTCAGTGTGGCATTTCCTCAAAATCAAATTTGTCTTTTTCTTGTACACGTTCAATACGAATGCACACAGCAGATATAGGAACAGAATGGCCAATGATTTCCTTCACCCGTAAGTGCATATAACGCATTTTCCATTAAAATAAAACCGTCCACCAGCTGTGGCGCAGTGTTATTTCGAACTGAAATAAAGATGCTTTGTTTCCATGATAAGATCAACCTTATACAAATAATTTACTGAATAAAATTTAGGATAATCGTACGAACTAAATTAAATTAATGTTAAAATTATTAACCGGACTTAATATTTAACCACTATCTCTTGGTATTTTGAATGAAATGAAATATGGTCGACAAAATAAATTCTGGGAATTTTGGAAATTTCTTTTTGAGGGAATTTTGGGAACTTAGGGGAAATAAAATTTAGGAATTTTTCCAAAATGCTAATAATTCATTTTGGAGAGAATTTTGGGAATTTAAAGAGTTTTCCTTAACAATGTCCGTGGATAACAATAGAGCAAAATAATATTATTAGCTCAAAATTGAAATGTGAATAAATATTGGGCCTACCGCTTATAGTCATAAACATTATACATAGATATAGCAAAAGCTCGTCCTCTTGAGTCTTTTCGGCAATCATCCTTGGAGGACAGACAGTACCAGGTTGTTTTTGAACAAAGTATATTTTTATCTCTCACCAAGTCGACGACAGATAAAAACGAAGACAAAGTTGTGCAAGTCCCTAAAGTTTTCAAAATAATTCATAACCGCACTAAACTGTAACGTAGGTCATTTTTTTCCTAGCAATATGTTTGTGTTTTAGAACTGCATCGTGCTTCTTCACATTGATAGTGACTAAAATTTACCATTTTTATAGGTTAGATACAAGCCGCATAGCTAACAAATGGGTAAATCTATCCATAAACTAATTTATTTAAACGAATGTGGTATGTACATGATTCGATATGTCGATAGTGGTGTACGCACCTCAAGGTTGAAGGTTTCAATTCCCACTATTTAGCTGCTGTGTGCTATCGATTCTTCAATCCTGAGGCTTACTCATGATCTAACTTGCTCAACTTGGACTCCAGGGCTCCTGAAATATAAACTTGAGTCCGTAAAATTGTGTTTTTGTCATCACTCATTAAGTTAACCACTCCCGCTCATAAAATGTGCCACGAGTTAACCTGAAGCGCAATAAATCTTAGCTCCCCATCAACCTACGGAAACCAAGTTGATCTGAAGTAGCTAGTGAAGAGGCATTCGAAATGAAACTTCTCTGATAACAGTTTACTTCTTTCTTATATGTAATACACCTCGCGTCTCAAGTCTCATCACTTAGTGGTAAATACACCATGTCATTGTCTGCAACCAAATATTACTTTCTTTCATCTGGAAACCTCTGCACTTTTCCTAGCAACCACCTCCTTCTCTCAAGTATAAAGTTTTCTGCTTGAGAAAATTTATGCTCCTGTATTCGTATATCGGACCTTGAATAATATCCCAAACTGAAATGAAATAGAAAAGTTGGTGTAGTTTTGAATTCATGTGCACATCAAAACTGACAACATCAAACAACATTTCATCGATTTTAGCACATTAATTAAGCTACAAGGTCAATGAATTCCGGAAGTCACACTGCAAATTTATTCAATACAATATAATTTTTCGGCTCGTACAGATAGAGCAAGAGTAAATAAAGAATAGTGGAATATCAAAATGTAATAAGAACTCATGAAATCAGTTTGCATAAGTAATCTTCATTCGATTAATCAATCAATGTTATAGTTCTAGCAGAAAATAAATTATGAGCGCATATTTGCACTGATTTTTAAGGACTGCACAATGCATCGGGTCACTGAAATTTCTACATAAGCGATTCGACATTATCTACATGGAAAATTCTAAGCACAAAGAACTAAAACGCGGAACAATTTCGGGACATTTTTCAGAGACAACATTTAATTATGTACCGCAAAATATTTACAGTTTTGAATCTAATTAAAAACTGGCGTTTTACTTTTCACAAGAAAATGTAATGCCTCTCCATTTAATTAGGTACATAGTGTTAAAAGTTTTCCAATAAAAATTGCTTGATGATACGCCTTTCAAATTCTTCCGCGCAACATTTGTTTTTATAATAAACAGGCAATACTGATTCATTTTAAAAATATGCTGCATGAATTTGTAATGGCTGAATTTTCCATGTAGAATCCCATATTTTGGGCGATTTTTGTGAAAAAACTTCATTGTGTACTGGAGTTGCATTGCAATGTCATCAATAACCTTAGTCCTGGATTTGATAAAATGTATGAAAATTTTCAAAATGGTTCCTCTAGCACTAACGTAGAGACCAATCAATTCAATGTATGTATGCTATCCAGGCCAAGTTTTTCCTTAAAGTGTGGGTTCCACCCCCATGGGTCATAAATGGAATTGCTTTAATGCATTTCAAAATTGACCGGAGGAAAATCAGCTTCTAGAACTATAGATTTATTTCCTAAACTTTTCTTGTCTATGGAAGTAAAAGTGTCAATAAAACGAGAACAAATATAGTCCACTCACATCTAAATGGCCAACATTACTGATTTGCAGTCACATGGATTAGAACTTGCCAAATCTTGCTAACTCACTGGTGACTTTTGATAGAAGGGGGATGGGATGGAGCCCATGCTAAGTAAATGCTGAACAACAAGAGGTTTTCCGCAAAGGTGGCAGTATCCGAAAACTTTTATAATGAATGTGAAACCAATTCATTCTTTCGTTCTGCCTTTCATCTCGTTTAAGTCTAGGCCCTATTGGACACGGAACTGTAAATTGCAAGGGATCGAGATGGAAAATTTAAATCAGATCTGACCAATCACACACACTTGGCCACTGTGGGGTGCTTTTTTTCTTAAAAAAATTCGCTGCATTATTTGGACAAAATTATAAGTGCAATTTTAAACCGTTAACTTTCAAGCACTCAGTAACCTCAGTGCACCATGCACGGCCGGCAGTCCAGTGTTTTCTGGGGGTAGTTATCTAATTGTAAGAGTAAAATAGTTAATCAAATGCGACTCCGTCTATTCCAGTTATTGAGAAACTGTGGTATAATGCCAGAAGCCATTCCCAATATTATCTGTAGTCCGAGAACAATGGACAATAATGGCTTGATTAATACCCCAAGGCAAAATGAGAGCTTGAAAGAAAGAAAGTTAGATACATAAATATATGTACACTGTCAAAGCTACTCATCTTAAAACAATAAAAATTAAATTTAAAATTGAAAATTTCTAATCCTATTTTACTCATTTTACATACATGGGTAGGTGTAGATCAGGATGCATCTGAAGAATACTTCAAGCGTTCTTTGACTTTGCCCCGTGTTTTACGTGGATTTCGGATCAGATGCATCCTCAACTGCGGTTCTAACGTAAAATATACATAGTTTTTAAATATGAGATGTGTTCAGTTTTTATAGTGTACACACGTATGTACTTTAATTTGAAAAAGTATGAGGTTTCTTGCATTCCCTAGCACTGATGGATCAAAGGTTCTCCTCAGTTATAAAGCCAAGACTTAAATCTTATAAAAGGCTGTCCTATTCAGGAAAATGCTGCAATGTATTAAGTGGAACGTCTCCCTTATGTGATTCTAATGATCCCCATAAACATTTAGAATACTTGCTGGTACTGAAGTAGACATTCCTGAAGATATAATGACGAGTATTCCGAACACACAAAGAGAACACCCGTACAGAGCAGACTTGTGATTCCTGAAATAAACTCATTCTACGGTGTTTTAATAACTCCGCGCAATTTCTCTGCCCATAACAAATAAACGAATTTACGTAGAGTTTTCCAGGTACTTCTCCAGCACGTTCGGGAGAAAAGGAATCTCGATAATGGAAGACGAAAGTCCCCATGCATGGTCAGCGTGATCATATTCAGTCTTCACATGTCATAAAGCCAGCACGGGTCAACCTTTTGTTTACAGAAATGGGTTTATTGTACAGTAAAGCTATAGAAAGTTCCTACCTCAATAGTAAAACTTAGGTTTGTACATACTTCTCTTTGCAAATATAACAAACGGCGGAGTTGTGAACCCAGCATCATCATTTCACTTTAGCATAATATTTAAGTAACTTCTAAGTTAGGGTTAGGAAGCTTCAGCTTCATCTCAAAGGATATTAAATTTTTTAATTAGTGGACGTTGTTGGAACTATGTAGCGAGTTACATGAGTGTCGGGTGTGTGGGCTCTTATAAGATCTATTCAGCACCTACGTTTCGTCATTGCTCAAATCTGAAGCTCCGTCATTTCACTGTCATTTCCCGCTGTTCAAACAAGCCTACTTAGCTACATTATTTTGTTTAAGATGGGACATAAAACGTTTTAAGTTACGCAAGAAAATGATTTTTTTGTTTGCACTTTAGAAATTAAAATCGAAGCAAACTTGCTGTGGATACATTGATCCATTGTTTTTTGTAAAAATGTCCGTAAGAATATACTATTTATGACAGATTTGTGTTTCGGTGACAAATAAAACAATTTAAAATTCAGTTATGACAATAACACTACGAAACAGAAATACTAATTACCAATCGTCGATAAAGATGCAAATTTTAACACACTCTGAAGAATTCCATAGCGTTGCGAAAAAGATGTTGAGTTTTGCACCTCCAACGACGTTTTGTACAGCATTCTTACCGAGTTACAAATCTATGTACCCAAGTGAATGACTATACACATTTACATGTGCTTGACGTAGTTAAAAATTCACGAGATGTCAAAACTCCCATTTTAAGCGCCTATACATACACTATGTTTGCAATTTTCATTCCAAATATTTGCATTTTGATTCCTTGAGCACAAGGTTTAACATTTGACCAATGCAGGGGCAGGGGTACACAGGTTCTTGAGAAATGTGTGTTTCTGTCTCTTTAAATAAAGCGATGTTCACCACATCTTTGTAATACATACGAAGAAGTTGAGAATATCGTGCACGCATAATCTGACTGAATGATTTAGTAAGTTAGGTTTAGCTCGCACAATTTTTGTCCATGGAAGCGTGAGTACAACTTGGATTCGTACTGACGTGGAAGGTATGAATCTTATACTCTGAACTGAGAAAGGAAAATAATATGTGCTGTAAATAAGAGGTGCATAAGTAAGGGATCTAGTGTAGGTGCAAGCACTTGAGCACGCTCAACTCGCCTACGAGAATTTCCCCTGAATCCACTAAATCAAGTGAGACCACATACATACATACCGCATAGGCACTTGTGTTGAATCAGGAGAAATGGGTTTGTAAGGTAAAGCTCCATGAGCTTATCCATGAAAGGAAATCAAAGTGGCACATGACTGAGATGATTGTATAAGTAAATAGTAGGGAGCTTCCATATTTTCACAGTAATTCAATTTTTCTAATGTTTACAATGGCTTCCACACGTACTTCAAACTACAGCCTCAAGCGAGTGATTTCAAGGGAATTTCTTCATTCTTCATGCTCGTCAGCTCGTCGTATAGTGGTTGAGGTTGTTATGGTGAGCGTAGACAATGAAAGGACGAACCAAATCCCATGTTATTTTATCTATACCGTGCGTACTAGAGCCGTGCATGGACCACCTACCTACCACCTTAGACAAGGAATAATTGACCATTGATTTAATAGTTTAGTCACAGAAATGGGAAAAGGGAATAAGGATGAAGTGACGGAGACATGTAGGTATATAATAGACAGCACATATTACCAGACGAACCTATTCCAACTATTGGATAAAATAAAACAATTGTAAAAGGGAAACGAGCGTATAGGCTGAAACAATAAGCGTTCTTCCACATGCATGTACTTGAAAATCCAATCAGAAATTAAACAAAGCAAACAAAGGTGGTTATTTTGAGCGCTAAAGACCGTGAAGACATAATGGTATTTAGCGCCCTCAAAGCAATAGAGTCGTATTGTAGATGGTGAAGATAATTTGAGTGAACGCCTGATGAGCATGAATGTAGAATTTGAATTTGAATACTACGCAAACTATATATTCTACCCCCTTGAGTTACTATTCAAGTCCCTTGCTGAAGTGAATCGGGACGAATGAATCCCCAATGTCTCGATTGTCTCAACTGTTTATTAATTACGGAAGAAGATCGAGCGGAACTAACACACATTCAGTTATACTCGATTTTACAGGACAAAATACATTTATGAAGAGATGGCGAGGGACATTAGAAGAATAATCTGTACAGTATATACATATGTAGCCACCTCACATTTTCAAGCATATTTTCAGTCTCAAACAAATCCATTGTGCGTAGGTTGGAGGTTAAAAATAAGACAAAATAACTGAGAACAGAACCATATGGTGGTAAAGGACTACTTATTTTGTCACAAAAGGATGTTTGTTTGTAAGGATAGTTTTTGTCAACACAGAGGGCGGAATTCGCTTCGCTTCCTTCTCCGAATAAATGACTATGAATATCTTTGCTATTTGAACTAAACTAGGTCATAGGTTTACAGGTAGCGCAAATACCCACTTGCTTCACGATAAAACCACGCAATGCAATGCAATAACGAAATGAGCCCACAACACTTTCACCACAGTGAAAGTGGGTTTGTACTCAGAAACTCAGAATCATGATAGGTATTTACGTTTTTCAATTCTGGATACTGACTTTGTTTACTCAAACAGGAAATAACATTCATGTACACATTCCACTTGCATGCCATGCACGTTGCAACTTGTTTTCTTCAACATCCCACCACGTATTCCGAATTTAATGGAACGTCTGCACGCAAAAGAATTGAATAGGAATACAAGGGCAGAACTTGTGTTCAAATTACGGCAGATTATACATAAAGTCTTTAAAGGTGCAAATCCTGTTTTTCTTGAAGTTAAAAAAGATGGTAAGTTTTGAACCTTTGACAAAGTTATGTACAAAATCCTTAACGAGCTACAAATCTACATACCCAAGTGATTACCTGTAATGGTAAAATAACAACTTTCTATTTAGTCCCAATTAGCATAATTTAATTATAGGATTTACACTTGGTAACCAACGATAACATTGACACTGATTTTCGTTCAACTTATCGCCACTGAAGAGTGAAGAAGTTTTAGCACGCGAATGGTCCCATAGGAAAAATGTTAAATCTTCAAAGTACATCAACAGGAGATGAGCCCTGGCGGGAAAGTTTGGATAGAGAGGGGAAAAGTATACAGATCTGCAAACTAAACAAATTACTATGGATTTGAATTCGACGTACTCTTTCGGACATTATGTATGTGAGACAAATTGTGTGGTTGCCAAAAGTTTTGTCTGCTTACAATAAATCTGTTAATCTATAAACCCAAAAGCTCTTTGTCCAGAACCTTAATTCTGTCATTCATTTCTTTGAATCGGTCTTTCACACCTCTCCTTATCACTATCTGTTTCCACTAAACCCAACCCAGCAAAATCTGAAAAATTTACTAGCATTATTTTAAAAGATGGCAGGCTTGGACTTTCAAATAAGTTTCATCCTTTTTTCGATTGCAAAGGATCGAAAATTCGATCAAAACTGAAAATGAATACATAATCAAAACTGGGGAAGCTCATGAAGTCATAAAGCTATGATATATCAAGCCGTAATTAATTGGAGGGAAATTAAAATCCCTCAAAATAATTACTGCTTAAAAACTACACACAGCAGCAAATGATAAGAAAAAACTGGTTGAACCAGTCGTCAATACTCCAAGCGTTTTAAAAAGTAATGATTTTTTAATTAATACTCCACGTCAGATTTAGATTCAGGTCTCAGTATTCCAATCTGCAATCAGCCAACCAAAAAGAGTCTTAAAAACTTGCATTACGTGTGGGTAAAACCATGATGTAATTATCACTAATGGATAAAAATAAGGCAGCGTGTTACATGAGTACATCATACTCCGGAAGCCTTGCTCTCACGTGATCTATAAATACATAATTGCGATATATAGATCTCCCATTAATTTACTCATTTTTTTCTTTGGAAGTCTTTGAAGTCGGAGAGTTGTACGATTTCATTGATATATACCTATACAATTTTATTCAACTTGTTAGCAATCGGTCTTAGTACTTACAACCATTTCACTTTGTTTTTTAAAGGAATAATTATACGCAATCTAATCCTTGCTGGACTAGTGAAAGTACTTGAGTCATAAAAATAAAAGAATAATTTTATTTGAAATACCCACACATTCAACAACTATCCGAATTGAGCGATTGGCTCATTCATAGTATAATTATAGTTTTAAAGCAGCCAAAATGTATCCTACTACCAAAAATCTCTTCGAAAATTCGAGATAGGGACCAAAGAAAAATGTTAGTTGAAGGTAAAAATGCAAATTAATTCTTAGCATGCTCCGCAACAGCTATCGTTTTTGACTTACATTTTTACAGCCCCCGTTTTTACCTGCACTTATTTTATCAAAGTATTATAAGGGTTAAACACAAGTATTTTTGGCGATCAGAATGATGACATGAAGAAGTACGTGTCATGTATCTATAGTACCCCAAAGTCCTGCATATTGTAACCCCCAGCATCATTTACCAAGTCTTTTGAACTACTGCTGATGAGTACAACAGTGACTTAATTAAATTTTTCTCCCGTGTATCTGCAGGATCCATCCATTGCGGAACTACGATTCTGGATATAGTAATATACCTATCGTCTCTTAATCAAAACGAGGTAAGTACAGAAATTGCTAGAAGCAAAATGCAAAACTTTGCGTTTAGGAGTTCATGGAGATGCTTCATTTTGAATCTATAAACATTTCGACTTATCGCATTTTGATTTGGAAAAGTTGCTGAACTACACATACTTAAAATCGCAGTTCTGCAACTTTTCTTGTACGTAAATGATTCACGATTTTGCTTCTAGGGATAATTGTTTTTCAGCATTTTCTTGTCTACCATGACGATATGAGATCCGGGCACTTGGAAGTTCCGGACGTCATTAGGCGTTAATGACACATAGACTTAGATACTCACCCATCTTCTTCCAGACGGAATAAAAATGTTCGAAACACAATAAAGTACCTTACCCTAAAATACAATACCCATCCGGATGTAACTGTACAGCGAGGATTGGAAAATTATTGGCACATTACATAATTAGAGTATGTAATGAATTTAATAAAGCATTGGAGTAGAAAATATACTATTAATTATTAATATTTTTCTTAGCGCGGGAGAAAGTTAGGTGAAATGGGGTAAACTAACCGTGTCACTACACAATCACTAACGATAAGTCGCTAGTTCTTTGAAAGACCATAGTGTATAAGAGAAAGCATGTATTTATTAGTCGCCAAATTTTCTCTTTTTTTTGCAACATTGTTTAATGACTATTAACGATGATGTTTATGACAAACTACAAGCTCTGCGAGAGCGCTGTCTTGCAGTCACATAGGAACCTACATACGATGTGTGAATAATTGCTTGTCTAACAATAAAGGTTAAAATTTCAAAATTAAGCTTGTAAAGTGCTCGGAACGAGGGATGTTTAGTAATTAGGGAAGAGATGATTAATTGTATCAAATTCTTTTGTTGTTTCTGCTTCGAATCAACGTTCTCTGAGGCAAATACGATTTGGTGCGATAGAACTCTTGATGCAACGAACACCCATAGAAAATCGATACCCTAATTTTAACCTCTCAATATGCAAGTTCCAAATATTGATGGTGTGAGACTAGCCACCAGCTCTCTATCAGAATTAATCGCGGAGTAGTCTTTTATCCTTCCTCTCAAAAAAATCAATTTAGTCAGATTGGATCACCAGGTACAATCGCATTTTATTTTGAGATACTTAGAGGATATTTTAGACTTTTAAGGAAGATGGAAAAAATCGCAATAGTTGTAGTTGTAGCTGAATGGTAGCAGCTTGAATAAATTGCTCTCGTTCTATCTCACGTCAGATTTTCGTCTACTGTGTCATGAATTTTTTACTGCGATATGGTGGAGTAGAAAAATGTGATCCTGAGAATGTCTTCCATACTTCCTTTAGAATCAAATTATTAAATGTAATAGAATCCTAGCAATATTGCAAATGCACTTCGTCGTACAAATAATATTTCCTCCTCAAAGAAAGTTTGCATGGTGACTGCATATCTGGATGTCTTCTGCACATGCATTTTTTTTATTTATGGACTGTAAAAGCTGAATAAAAATCAATTGGAAAAAGGTAGGACAGGAGATTGTACAATTTGTTCTGTAAGACTTGCTAAATCAAAATTACAATCAGAAGAAAAAGGAGTGGTTTTACATATCACAGACAACTTGCTGTTGATTTATAAATCCAAAAATTCAAAGTTCACGAGAAATAGGTGGTACTATTGGGAGGAAAGCGTTTCTATGTACACGGGTGATTTTTAATGATAGCTTTGCATGTCATTGTATATCTAATGTCCTCGATCTACTATCATCGGAGAGAGAAACGATGTTCCGCTATCCTGTTTGAGTTTAGTCTTGTGCAAAGCACAGAAATAGATCTGCTATGCAAATACACTGGACGTTAGCTCTCTCCTTCTTAAGAACGTTCACACTGACCCTGGAAATATTTTTTGCAACTAAAACTTGTGGTTACGTCTGTAAAATTTAATCTTTCCTGGAAAAGTTTCTCGGAAAATCCCAGCGTAAGCTTTTTGCTACGTCCACAGATGAAATTTGCGGATAAAAAGTTTACTTTTTTCCTAGCGGGTGGACGAGAAGAATTGTTCAATGATCCCCACTCTCGAGCGCATTTCCGATTGCATGGATTGTGTATTCAGACCACTAGCGCGTTATCATATCCATATCATCCTAGTCACATCAGCTCAGTCAGTGTCTTTTTAACATTTTAATATGTTATCTTTTAGGCACCTGCGGCACGTGCCAATAATATTAGATAACATCAGATTTATTATCATTTTCGACTGTGGTTGAATCATCATGTTTATTATAGCATAGCATGGCCTGCCAAATAAAATAAAACGCTTGGTTAACTAAACAGTAGAATTTGTAATGAGACTTAAAATTATAGTTGTTTTTTTTGCCGTTGATGATTGATTGGATGTTCACTAATCGTAAGAGTTTGTTGAACTGTAAGGAAAGATATAAAAATTAATTAAGCCCTGTCAACATTGGGTCTATTGCTCTTTCTCCAAAGTTGAGAGAAAATTATTTACGCGTACCAACATTCTGTCAAAGATGTATGACAGTTTTTCAAGGTTCATTATAATACGTGCTAGGAACGCAATGACCAATTCTTTCTAAGTAGGAGTGATGCGATGGTATTATATGTACAGGACGAGTCATGTTGCACGTATCTTGTGGATTAAATGAGAAAGCAAGGGAAGAGCTTTCCAGGCTTATTCCTCTGTTGAAGCTGAAGAGTATAATAGAGATCGCAGCATCGTGATCGTGAGTGTATATACCTATGTATGTATAGTTTTGAACTCGACGCAACGTGAAATGCAGTTTCGCTTGAGTCATCTAATATGTTCTCCTCGTTCTTCCGCTTCTACTAACCACTGAAGAAACTATGCTGTAATCACTAAAGGCAGTGGCAGAGGTTGCTCAAAGCTACCTACCTACGTATGAGCATAGACAGGTATGCTTCTCAATGCAGCGGTCGAATCATAGGTTTTATTCCACGAAACGTTATCATTACTTCCAAAATCAAGAGTATCAAGATTTTTCTGTTCCCACACCATTAATTTTCTTTCTTTCTTTCTTCCTTCTCATGATCGTCAGTTTTTCTTTTTCCATAGCGCTCTGCAGATGCAAGTGAAAGCGAAACAATCAAGATAGCGGCGCTAAAAGTATCACGTACCTACATGTACAAAAACCTCAAAATATAATCTGCCGTATGTATTTCTTTATTACACTATGACTATGGAATGGAATCACATAGTGCAGCTATGCACCTTGCAAAAGGACAAGTTTTACAGTTTACACTAGTAGGGAATTGTGCATCACGCTTCGTCGTAATACTGATATGGATACCAGCCAGCATCGGCATTCCTTGTGCTATGCAATGTGTATGTATATGGTACTCAATATACACTTACTGATGCTTACGTTAGACCAGAAGGAACCACAGGAAGGAAGAAGGAACGATGTGAAACATAATAACGACTATGGATTCACTTATTTGCCGTTTCTCGTACACAATTAGATCTACGTTTTCAGTTTAATTGTGAAGGCCAAATATCTTGAGGTTCAAGAGTCTCAAGATGTTCAATTGACGTTCAATAAATCTACTTCGGTGGTGCAGCGGTAAAAATGGAATTTCTAGCTGACAAGAGAGCATGGACAGCTGACGTGATGTCCATTCTTAATGTATTATGCTCGATACATTATGCCGACGACAAGTAACGGCTTGTATGGGAAACCTGGAATTGTTTACCATTGCATGAATAGTAATGCACAGCCGTACACTTCTCTCTTGATCGACGTGCTATTTTCTTTCTTGTTTGTTAGTCAGCTTCAGTTAAGATATTCCCTCCTTAATGTCATGTACCTAGTTGCTCAACTTGGAGTAAATCACAAATTGTTGTAGAGGGTTCAAGAATCTTGAGTAGGAAAATCGTATTTCGCTTGTGTGTGTAAGCCACTTTGAAAACAAATAAAGAGTACCTGTACACAACCACTTATATATTTGTTTGCTATTGTGACGTTAGACTGCTCCAAAGCTATGAATTGGAAATATAAAAAAAATCACTGAATTAACGGTGCAGATATTCAAATTTCCAATGAACTTTTCAAGTTCTTTGCTGAAAGACTTTTTTATTATTTAGTTGCATTGAAAATACATAAATTACTCACCCACTTTTTATCTTTTACGAGTACTCGAAATAATTAAGCCATGTTCTAAAAATACTTGTTACCCCGTTCTCTCCGGTGTTGGAGAAAACTATTCATCATTCCAGATTCAACTATTTTCAGTTTGTACCATACGTATCCACATTAGTTACCTACAACAATCATTTTAGGATACGTTAATGCATGAATTTTTCCGTAAAATATATAACGTATGTAATAACATACTTCACCAGCTTAAATTTTATTTTCATGTATGCGGGAGGAGCTTCCATAAAAAATTTCGTGAGGATTTTTGAGCTTTAGGTTAATTAAATAAGCACAGTAACTGCTCAAACAAAAACAGTAGTCGTATTTCCGACGAGGTTGAGATGGAGGTTGCTTTATTTATGTGTCACGATCATTCTGTACAGAGCTAAGTTTTTGCTGTCGGAAAGCAAGATTTCACAATAGTTGCACAGCCTATAGTTATTTGAGACAATGGATGGGCGAGGAAATCACAAATTTTGATATTTTGGGCGACAAGAGCTACTGTGAGATGAAATAACGATGAGATGCGGTGGGTGTCGATAGTAACGAATCACAGTTGAAAATGTTAGAACTTTATGTAGCTATGTATGTAGGTAGGTATATCTGTGGAAATGTTTACACATACGACTTCATGGAGGTATATTATAATTATAATTATAATGAATAATGATAGCCAGATGTGGCAGCGATAAAGACCATTTGAAAAATCAATCATAGTCAATTACTTACGCCATAAAAAATGTAACACAATAGGCTATTTTTAATGAAATAAATCCACATAGCATAATAATTTAATTATGAGTCAATAATGTGAAGTAGAGGGTAGCAATTTAATTTTTAATAAATTTCAAGCTTTCCAACACTAACTGGCGTCCTTCGTGAGGAAGTACATACGTTTGAATGGGTTCGAAAGCTTGAAATTTAATAAAAATTAAATTGCTATCCAATACTCTATTATTGACTCATAATTAAACAATAGACTATTGTTATGTGACTATTTTGTAATTCTACAAATCAATTTTCGTTTCATTAGTTGTAAGCCGGGATCAGACGAGATGGAATGCCTTCCTTAGCTATCCGTGTGCAGACTCAGTTCGACCCAGCAGTGTAGTCGTCAGGTAGAGAAATATAAAACGCCTGGCTCACCAGTTCCAGGGATCCAGTTGCACTAGTGTCTGCGCTCAGCTATGATCCTTTCGTTTTTTCCTTGCATAAATACCCATACCTCATATTGGGTTTGTGGATCTTGGAAACCAACGCTTGTTCATCGTACAAATGCATTTTCATGGGATTTTACACTTAATTCATTCAGCTAGATTTGTACATACCCGAAACCATTCTGAACCAAATTATTTCTGCTACCACGGATCCAACACAACTTCAAGATTCTGACTCAAACGAATAAGTAAAATGGATTATCCATTAACTATTGAGCTGATAGCTTTCGTGAGAGTGTTAACTAATACAGTAAGCTGTACGTCAATTCGTCATGTGAAATTCCCTTCCCCAGTACGAGTTGTAACCCAACGATCCGATTTCCAAATATTTTCACCAAGTCACAAACAACAAGATTGTTTCAACGAAGCTAAAGGTAAGTGACCACCTTTACAATATTATCGGGGTAAGTTGAGTTTTTTGCTTCAATCAAGTGACTTTGGCATGAACCAGATTCTTTCATTTTATTTCTATTCATTTATTAGTTTTTTAGTACTGTCAGTTCTCGTCAGCATACAGCACTAGTCTTACTTCTTATTTTTTTTAAATCTCCATCCAAATTTGTATTCTAACTAAAAATAAGTAAAAAAATACAAGATAAATTCAGCATCAAATCGACTATCTTTGAAATTTGCTGATGATACCAATTTGACCAATATATCTGACGTACCTAGATGGGTAAATCACTACGGCCCGATTTCGCCAATGTACAAAATCCTCGAACTAAAGTGCTACCTGGCAGATATAAATAGCTATATTCATGTTGACACAGCAAAAGTGTCGGTAGATCAATCATAACTGTTTACAAATGTAGTGGTTTTATTCATGTTACCGATCACTGTCATCGTCATCCTACACGCAGGAAAGGGTTACGAAAATACACCGAGCCTCACTCCAACAAACGAAGAATGTGCTCTTTCTTTCCTAATTTCTGTGATGCACCAAAATATTATTTTTGCTTTCTATTTGTTCTTCCTTTTACTTTCCTGTTTAAGTACGGACATATTTAATATTCCATTGATCTCTTCTCTGAATGCTTTACGAGATCGAAATCCAAGATCATAAAGCTTTAAAAAAACATCAGCTGTTCATGATTGCTCTTTGTAACCATCTCAAATGCATTTGGTCTTCTGGCCCTTTTAAGTTATTTCTACTTTCCCCTACAGTCAAGTTAGACGTATGTAAGTGCTTAGCCAACAAGTTTTTTGTATTAGCCAATATTGGTGGTAGAAGGTAAGGTACAAACGAGTGCTTTGTTTCCACTTTCCAGCTTTAAATAAACTTTTTCTGGTACCTATTTAACTATTCCATCCAAAGTAAAGTTGAAAGCCAATGTTGCTCCAGCGTTCTAAATTTGTAGGATCTGGTACACGAGATTGTTCATATGGATCCAGTTAATAGTCCTGTAGTAGTTTTCAGAGTATATTGACGTAATAAATTGTGGAGTATTTTAAAAGTAAGGTACCTATCCAAATGTCAGCGCTTTTTCAAACCATTATAATTTTGAATTGTACATTTATGCCTACTTTTATATATCAGCACCAGTGAAATGAACGGTAAAAGTAAAATTTTCTATTGTAAATAAGTTATTGTGATACTTCTCCCCATGCAAGGCAGTTGGACCGAAAGTACCAAGTAACATTCTTAAAGAGAAGGAGCACCGAGAAATTTTTGTATGTTAGTCAGATTTTCGGGTGTGATGTCAACAGAATCGACAAAAAGACAATGATTTAACAGATAGAATAAGAAAGGCTAGAACTTAGTCCTTTAGTCCATCCACAGTGCACATACATACAGTTTGCACACTGTATTATTGTCTCTTCGGTTCTGGAAGTTGCAAAATGTGTTTCGTTTATAGAACTGAAATTCACGCCTTCCTTCTCACCATAGCTATTCATTTAAAGACATGGCATCTAATGGCACTTTATTTTTATTTCATCAGATTCTGATCCTGATTATTTGTTCGTAGGATACTACTCAAGTACTTTCCTGATCTTATATTCCGTAGAATTGTTAGGTCCTTCGGCTATACAATCTGTCGATAGCTTTAAGAACTCACATTAAAGGTGATTTATGAAATAATCCATTTCCCTCACATGCACATATATAGTTGTACTGCGTATTCAAGGCTGAGGACTTGCATCTGGATGGACGGAGAGTTCGCAGGATAATTTATTATCTCCACAGCTATATTAGATTCTTTAGAACGTAACGATGTGAATTTTAGCATTATTTAGATCCTTGTCCTCAGTGCTTTATCTTACAGTTGGTATAGGTAAGTATAGAACAAAATTATCTACCCATATGAACGGTGGTAAAGTGACGATTCTTGAACCATTGTTCGGGTTGAATCCTTCCGTTGGTTTTGGCTTTGACTTGGTGTGCTCCATACAAAATAAGTAAGCATGTTCTTTAAGGTATCGAATGGAAATTGAATGAACAAACGGCAAATATCCTCCGGCTCGATCGTGCTCTATTCTACTATTATTCAGTATGTATTTCACCGAGTTTAGTGGGTAGAACTGTAATTCTCACATGACTCCGTGCATTGTTCGGCATTCTTTAGACATGCACACATAAAAGAGTTGGTATGAAATTTTTTTTTCCAGCCTGTGCTTTATAAATCCTTCATCTTCATTTCATCGTCAACAGTATTTGATAACGTTTCAAGAAAATAAACATGTTGTCATCACAATAGCTTACGTTCGGAGATCTGACAAGTGAAATACAAACGTCTTACGTAACTCTGATAGTCACCAAAGTACACTCATGTGGACGCCTATTTTTGTTCCTCTCACTCAATACTTATCTAAGCCTAGTCACAAAGACGCTTATTCTTTAACCGAAGTCATTCAACTTTGATGTGCTCACACTTGTCCTCTTTCATACTTTCCAACCATCACACTGACTCAATTCAATATCACCATTCGGTAGTTTCATTTTATGCATATTTGTGAGTTTTTCTTGCTCAGATTAGTGGTTTTATACAGCATCTAACACCCACTGGTTTACTCACTTCGGCTCCCTTTTCGTTTACTCTATTATAACCAAAAGGGAACCAAGAAAACCATACCACACTCTCCAGCTTTATCAACTGAAACCATTATTATACATACGAACGTAGGAGATTTGGAAGTTACATCAGCTTCCTTTTCCATTAGATTGCACAATAAAGTCATAATGTCGGTTGTCGATTTCTACGTTGATTTATTAAAGGTTGAAGATTTTTAGTATGCACTTTCAATAAATTATTTCAATGTTAGGGCAGTATTACTTTGTCTAATTACACGCATACATACAAAGAAATAAGGAATAATTCTGCTGCTCTGTTGTGTGATGGTAAGGCTGAAAAGTCATTACAAGACAATGATGCAGTAAAACACAGTTGGTGTGGTTAGATATTCGAATCAATCCTTCGGTTCTTAATTTGAGTAGGTATGTTACAAGATGTGAAACCAAAGGATTTTATTTCATTCGATCAATGATCTTGGAGGTAGGAAAATCCAGACGCATTAGGATAATTAATAAGTAAGTATGCAAAATGGCAACGTGCTTAAATACATAGGATAAACCGTCAACTATCAACTATCTCAACGTAACTAGGAACCTCCATTCCTACATTTCATTTTCAGTTCCAGATGCCCCTTGCACGCTATAGGCATCTACTTGCATAAATGAAAGCTGATATGTAGAAGCTGTGATACGACGACACGATAAATGTGGTATCGCCAAATGACAGGAAGTAGGAAGGAAATTTTAAGAGAACAATTTTAGTTTCATGAATTCCTTGGGTGGCATTAGGACGTCACAAAAATGTGGAAAGTCAAAACGTATGATCTGGTAATCTTTGTTGGATGCCCAAATCGCACTTGGATCGCACTTGGAGATAAATGGGGATAAATGAAAATAAATGGAGGGATATATACGTTGGAGGGTTTTGAATTGGGATGATATTGAAATAGAGTTGGAAGGGGAAATTGGAAGCTATTTTACGATTATTTAATATCGGTTGAGTGGAATGAAATCTATTGATTTTCTCACTGTTGACTGCTTTGGCTTTGACTTTGGCTTTGACTGATGCCGAAGCTGATACTGATGTGCGGACGGAAACAGCGGACAGCGGAGGTTGGAAGTTGGTTTTCGTCTCTCATCTGAGTCGGAGGCACAGAGGCATTTTCAGTTTTATTTCCATTCGCTTTGTCTCAACCTGCAACTGACTGCTCCTCTCATGTTTTCAAAGTTGTTTTCAAATTTTAGACCATCCCTCTCAGCTTCAGAATAAAAAGCTCGTATACAGTAAATGCTTGTCCCATCATCTACATTGCTACGATTCTCAAACTCAGACACATATAACTTAACTTCTATCGCATTTCACATACGTACTTAGGTGTATGTGCTAAGGCCCCAAATGACTTTTGGAAAATTTTGGCTCATAGTACAATAGTCCCTATTCAGAAAATACCAATTGCAAAGCAGTGTGAATCCCACAAATAGGAAATGGATTCACGCTTATACGATATACCCTTTTCATTTTTTTAAGTTTTCTTTTCTATAGCGTATTTGATCGATTAATTGTGTCGGCGATTACATGCTTTTGCCTTCGCAAACCTGCAATTTTTTGGGACCCGACGGTTATTAAGAAACGTGCAAGTTAAAAGAGCGTACGTAAAAATTTAGCTTTTCCAAATACATATCGTAAAAATAAAACATCAAAGTTTCCAAAAATATTAAAAAAAGAAAAGATACGTTTTCAAAAAGTGCAAAATCAAAAACATGGGCATTTTCAAAAAACTTTTAAAAACAAAATTGATGTCTTCAAAAAACGCAAAAAATAAAAGATAGTTTTCGTTTTCAAAAAGCGGCAATTAATCAAGCCCGACAATTATTATTATTCAAGTTCCGGCTCGTCGATATCCATCGATTAAGTACGGTACACCTATAGGTACCTATGTACTTATTATTTTATTTGACCATATACCAAGTGCAGACTCATTCAATATTGCAGGAGGTCGGGGTTGAATTGCTTTAATTTAAAAGGAATGAGGTATAAATGTATAATTAAACATAGTAAATGCTTTAAGGAGATTAATTTGAAAACACGCACATATTATGTTCCAAGTGGATCCAGTCTACACTATAATTTCCAGAGTAGAATACAAGTACGGAATTACATATTATGTTGTTAGACTAGAGGAGTTGAGGTAGCTGTCGAGGTGAATAAAGATACAGTGAAAACACATTTCAGGAATTAATGAATGACTGATGTGCGTTTTGTGTTGATGGACAAATGTCAAGGGATGTGTGAGAAGAGTGAGTTGATAGTGAATGGAGGTTTGTATGTAGGAGCGTATGAATGATATGACTGAAAGAGTGAATGAACAAATGCCTGCATGACATGGTCATGGAATGTGTACTCATTGGTTGTCTGTAGCTACGTCGTTTTCTCCTTTCTTTCTCTACCTTCCTACATCCATTATTGCCTCAACAGCTTCCATCGACTTTTACCTGAATCCAACTTCAGCTCCGAGTGTTAAGTGAATGAATGAATTTCCCATTTCAGTTTTGCCTTTGATTAGAGCCCAGGTTTACTGGAGTAGGTAAATGGGTTGACTTGTTATTATAGATAGGGTGACAGTGGTGTCTACTCTACACGGAATAAGATGTCTGGAGGATGGTGCTGGTCCATAGATGGAAAGTTGGTGTTGTCAAGAAAGGAGCGACGGCTTGAACATGTGATGGATGGAGAGTTAGATTTGGAGTTGGGACTGAAGCCAGTTTCAGTTGTGTTTGTGTAGGAGAGAGGAAGAGAAAGGGTGTGACAAGACAGGGAGTTTGAGGAAGAGAGACAAGAGCAGGCGAGATGTGGGGAAAGGATTGGCAGAAGCCAAGACAAGACAAACCAAACCGAGGAGGAGATAACAAAGGCCAAAAAGCTGACAATAGTTTCCCTCATCTTTCGTCGATATAACACTGGTCTTCATGTTAACCCTCAAAAGTTTCCCCGCAACTTTTTGTCTGCAAGTTCTTGTAGCGCAATTCCCACAAGTGTGTATCTCTTCAACTTCACCTATCATATTGTATTATGTGTACAGCCACTGGATGGTTTCATCAAACTCGAATAAAGAGTCCCACCAGTAGCGGATTCCCTTATCCTCTCCTCCTACCTTGTATTTCCTTTTCCTTTCACCTTTACCCTTGCTTTGGCTTTAGTCTTTCCATTCGTCTAATATCAATCTTCGCATTTGAATGAGCATACGCCGACAGCACAGCACAAGATGTTCCTAAGGCGTCTTTTCATTTCCTTGCGAATAACGAAAGGAAATGCTTAATTTTATTCGGAATTCTTCACCATTCACATTCACCTCGAGTGCATGGTGTAGCGGGTTGAAAATCCGAATGGAAATCTACAAGCAAAACTTTTAACTACCTACTGCTTACCACCTTACACATATACATCCACAATCCGGACTTGCCCATTGTACATGGAATCAGAATGGAATGCTATTACTGTCGCTATACTGCTGTTACACTTACATTTTCCTTTCTCTCCCTTTCTCTCTATCTCTTGTATGCAAATGCAACTGTATGTCCTTCTGCAAGTGTGCACATCATGGAACTCGGTAATATATTATCCTCGTCTGGAATGGCAGTTAAAAAGAGTTGAGCTCGCGACATAAAGGCTGCTTCTAATTTTCGCTCATGGTTCAAAACCAAACAAATTCACAACTGATATTCGCGGCAGAGCAATTCATCGCCAGACGCCAGCTCAACTTTGCTTAGACCTAAAAGACTTCAATTTCGCTCCAACAAGCGTCATAGGTACGTGCATATATCCTAGCATATTTTTCCTCATGCATTCCTTTTCCCAAATGAAATACCACCTTCCTTTAGGTGCCAACTTTTTCACAAGGCTGTCTTTTGAACAATACAAGGCATTGTGTATCCATCCAATTTTATTCCATTTAAATCGGTTTTACATTTCACTTGATCTTATCTTATTAAACTGCCGCCGAAAATGTATGAGCTTAAATTCGACTCTTCAATTTTACTATTTCACATCTTTTGTATCCATCTATTCCATCTATTCATCTCTATCGTGCTGCAAATTCGTGAATTCATCCAGACATGATAAAGTTACGGCAAAACTTGCCATATGATTGGTATTCATTTTACGAAATATTAACTCCATCTGCTTCTATTTTCTTTCCTCAAATTCCAAGCTATTCCAAATTCCGTAAAATTGAAATTGATATAAAGCAACCGTCGATATTGCTTTTGTAAATATTAGCAATAGTTTGTAGTCTTTGTAGTTTGTTGAAATTTCTGCTGTAAGAATTGTTTTCCATAACGGGTTTATTTTCTAAGGATACCAGTTCTAGTACCAGTACCAGTACCAAAGCCGCTCCATAATGTAGGAATTTAGTAACATAATTTAATTACTCGAGTATTCTGGAATAATTGTTATTTGTATAATATTAACATGCTATAAGTGTTATTTCTTGAGAAAATAGTTTAGAATCCAGTGGAGACCGATTTAATTTTCTGTTTGAACGACATTGTCTCCAGATTTTGGGAGTTATGTACATACGAACGACGTTTTGAAAGGGCGATTTTCATTCCGATTAGCATTTTAAATTCTTTTCATTTCTTTGTATGTGCGAGATTTCTCTGGATAGGTGTGTGTATGTAGGTAGTATGATTATATACCTAGGAGAAATACGTTATTATCAAGTTTTTTCTCTGCAGTGGTTCTACTAATGAGATAATGAATTCATAAGTGAGGAGTTGTAGAGGAGGGAAATTGTCAAGTTTCGCATTTTGTTATGTCCTGGAAGTGCATGCTGTAAGTACTGTTTCTCAATAAAAGAGACTTGAACCTCTAAACACTCAAGTGATTCAAACGAGAAAGTTTAAAACTTTACTCTCGTCCTTCATTTTATTAGAGTTGGCACTAATTTATCGAAAAATTGAAAGATTTTAGCTTCCCACCTCGTCCTTCGAGCATCTCGGTTGAGTTCGTTAGTCGCTTTACGTAATTCCTAGAGTGTTTTCTTTCAGCATTTATTTACTCAAGGACTCAAGACTCAAGGGTACTTCACACCGAAATTTACGACACATTTAATTAAATACAGCGTCTTTTTTCTTTAAAAGAATAAAATGACAAAATGAAGGTACCTACCAATACCTTCCATGGTTACTTGATTCAAGTTCGTTCTGGTTTTCAACAGGTTCATTAGTCACCTACCTACCTACCTATTTGCATTCATATATCAAAGTATCATCACATGCATAATTACGCAGGTGCTACTTTACTCCAAATTTGCATAACTCGTTACAACGGAAAGTAGACAATAAACTAATTAAGAGCATCAAAATTAAATAAATCGTATCGGGTTAATCGGGTATCGGGTATCTGGAGGCAATGCCTCCGCACACGTTTTTATCTCAAGGACAAGGACATCTGGGTTTAATTTCGGATCCTACACCGCTTTATCTCCTTTTCAGGAAACTTGACACAGTGCATTTTGCATCCTTTAATCCGAAATCCCTTTAATTGATTTTTCCATTTCCGTATTTCCGTTTTCTGGTATCTTCTTGCATCATATTCTATACACTTGTATTATTAGTATTTATAGTTTAGGTAAGTACCTCCAGTTACAGATTACGGATTTACAACTCTTACCACGTGTGAGCAATTAATCAATCTGGATAATGGATAAGAGCAGTGCCATTCGGATGGGTATTGAATTTCACCTTTTGCAACTCCTCCCCTCAGATTTCAGATTTACATAGGTATATTTATAGTAGGGTATTCAAGTTCAAAGTGAAACCATCGATAATTACCAAAACGTACATATGCACTTCAAGAGAAATTCATTTAGAAGCAGCAAACAGCGCATTGCCCTACAATGTACATGACGACAATATTAATTTATACTGGTAAGGTTCAAAGGCCTGCGAGCATTAAATCTGTATTGAAATTTTTCCTGCGCTTCCTTCACTTGTCTCATTTATTCCAGGTGCTTGTTTCATCCTTTTCCCAAGCATTCACTATTCTATAACTTTGCTGTCCCTCCAAAATGTCGAAAGCACTGTCACTGACGCTTTCCCAAAATTAAATCATGTTCTTCTTCCGCTCGTTTACTTCCCCAACCAACATTAGGTTCTGTACATAGTAATTGTATTTGTTTCCAGGGTGAGGTTCATCTTAGAAAAGCTTTGTCAAAGGAGTATATCTACATAATATATAGCTAGTAGTTGAGCGTTGTTCATTTAATAGGGCAGTCCTTCGTTTCCTCTCTCTCTAGATGTAATATAATTACATTAACTCAAGGTAAAGTCCTTGTCATTCACAAACTAACCTTAGTTCTTATAGGTAGTTAACAATAAACAACTCTTGAATCGAACTTTACGCATATTCAGTTAATGGTTTAAAGTTATAGGTACGAATACCAGAACTAATTGAATTAATACCGTCACTATCAGTTGTTACCCTCGCCATTCATTTTTATGTGAGCGTGTACAGGTAGCTCCTTTATGCGCTACGTCATTACTACTTACGATTAGTAATAAAAGTTGATCGTGTGTGTTCTTTCTAAGTGGCATTAATTTCATAAAGGGTAGTAATTACTTACTAAGTACCAATAGGAAAGAAGTTAGTCACATAGGGTTAGGTAACAGAGCACTGAGAAGGCAGAATCTTGTTTTTAAATGAAACAAATATTAGAAGGTAGGCCATTGTTTCATAAAAAAAATAAGACCATCACTCAGCCTGACATAGAACTGACACGGGTTTTTACAAACATGGGTAGCTTATTATCGAATTTCATTGACTTGGAATGACGCAAGTGCGTCGTTAAATTCCGTCGCATATTAATTAGTATAGTGGATCTATGAATGAAACATTTTACAGTTACAGAGAACAATAGTTGTTGCTATTCTCCATTTTGGACTCACAAGGTCTAAATTTCCTATGAATGAGTACAATAGCTTGATTGAGGTTGTACGATTTCTAAAATGATGACAATTCAGGAATAAATGAAGTCGTTGGAATGGCGCCGGTGTGAACGGAACTCATCCAGGAAGAATGGAGGGGATAGAAGGCATCGACGTGCAAACACTTAGGCGATTCCCATGAGGACATTATCACCTTGCTGTGTCATTATTGATACGATTTTCCGGTCTTGCTTGACATAATTCGGATTTATATAACGTGCGAAAGTTATCACCCGGTAACTTTGCCCGGTTGTTTGAAATAGCATGGCTTCATTTTGTATCATTTCCCATAGTATGCTTAGCATGTATATAGCGTAGATATTGTGAATAACTGTAATGACCCCTGCATAACAGAAACGAGAAACTCAAGTACTGGCATTACGTACTACCGATCAAATAATCCAGGGCTACACAGAAGGAAAGGTTGTGTTTGAGGAAGGAAGCTTTTGCTTCTTGTTTGTGCATCAGCTGATGAGGCAGTCATGATATTAACCTGATTTATTGCGTGTTCGTGCTATGCTGCTGTTGGTTGATGGTTCTGACAAAAGATTAACTTTCTCAAGTTACAATAATACAATAGGTGTACACCATACGATGCTCTTCGCATTCTCTTCGCTTTTTCTCTTCGCATTTTGCACTACTTTCAAAACAAACAGATTTGAGAATCTCAAATATTCTTCCATCCGTTTCTATGGGAAATAGTGCAAAATGCGAAGAGAAAAAGCGAAGAGAATGCGAAGAGCGTCGTATGGTGTACACCTAATGAGTTGGGGACACTGCTGTTTCTCCAACGTTGTATTTTGGTCTTCAGCATACAGTCACACTTATTTGCACATATAATTCGGTATTAATATGCATTCCAAGAACAATATTTTCGAAAAGGTGACGAGTCCGGGTCAGAAGGAAAGTCTATTTTCCTCAAGACACTGCTTGCGTTTACAGTAGTGGTAAACCGTAATCCGTATTTTGTGCTTTACTGAAATCGAAAACACCGCAAAGCGTAGCTACACAAGTAAAGCAATTAAAAAACCACATGAAATGTGGTCATGTGGTCTGCCTACTAATCTTCTAAGCGCAATTTACAGAATACCAAACCAGACCAAATCACAAAATCCGGTCTGAATCAAATTTTCAAAATATAGGGCATTTTTAAGACAATAAATTAAGCTGTTAAGGTGAAGGGAAAAGAATGCCTAAGTATGGCAACAAGAAATTTTGGTAGGTACCTTCGATTTTCCAGGCGCTTTTGACATCGCGTTTTAACGAATAGGTAAGCCGTATAACGCTAAATATTGTTTCAACAATAAATAGAAAACAGTCCATATAATTTTTAATTAAAGCAAGATAACTTACAAAAGCGCTTTTAAATCTATTCAAGTTTTAATAGAAAATAGAAAGGTAAATTGAAAATAAATACACACTCATTTCAATGAATAATAGGGAAAATATTGGCATTAAAATAAAACCGAAGGAGACAACAGAAACCTTAATTTAGCGAACTTATCGATATGACGAAAAATGGTTAAAAGGGGCAAAGAAATGGAAAAAATAATAAACAGTAAATGTACTGTTACTAAAAACAGATTGCTATTTTTAAGTCCTCCAAACTTCTTGTAAACGAACAAAAAGCCTGTTCAGACCACCTTTTATACTGCTGTGAAGAAGTTTTCCATAATTTCAACACAATCAAGATTCCTTATTTGTGGCATTTCTTGAACAAAACCATATCTGTAATTACTTGTTCTTATCAAGCAACATATAGGGAGGTAGTTTGGATTGTACAATAGACCCAAGATTGACGGTGAGTGTGCTGTGTTCTAATTCGTGCCGTCTCCTCTTTTGAATTGTACTCTCTTACAGTATTATTAGTTTGAAGATTGTGTTGCTGTTAGTAATAGACGCAGATACATAAAATGATTTTCCTTCTCAGCCGACGCACTGCTTACGTCCATCCTGTGACTGAGTGACAGTCTGTTCATAATAGCGAAATTATAATTATGAAGAAAGGAGACACGGAATTTTTTCTCGCAACCATTACTTACTCCCGTTCATGGATGTGTGTAGCAAAAAAAATAGGCAGAAAGCAGACTGAGCTTTGACCATGATGTATGATGCTGGGATGATGTATGTAGATACTGGAGCAGTGTTCGTTTAAGGTTTCCAGGGTTCCTAAGAAAAAACCATTTTCCCCGAGGATTCTTTGTTTGTTCAACGTTTTCCGTTTGACATATCACCGACTCGAGGCTTGATGAGTATAATTATTATAGTATCAGGAAAAGTGTCATCTTCACATGATGGCGAAAGTAAAAGTGACAGGGCAAGAGGGAAACTCACTAGAGAAAAAGTAAAACTGCTACGACGACGCATATTTAATGCATGTGCGAATGCCAATGGGAAGCTAAAATGGTTTTTCCAATCTTCACTTTTTTTTTACAAATCTCTCCATGCCCCACTACATATTGGTGTTGGTGTAGTTATATGTTAGTTATTACACCTACCTAGGTACGTAAGTATGTCATGCCTTCGTACAGAAGTATAGGTAATTACTCCACCTATCAATTTGGCAATGAAAGACTCATCACTTTAATCAGAATATATTCCAAGTTTAGGTGTCAAACTCATAAATCGACTCCCCCGTTCCCTGAGCCATGTTTCGACCAAACTATTTCGTCAGTAGAGGAAATTTACAGCCAGTAAAAGATTTCCTTGACTTATACTACCGGACTTGATTTACAGCCGCTGGTTTTAGTATTCCAACCGCTGCAATAATTCCTTGGATTGGTTCGTTCGATTCCCAAATCCCGCTTTTTTTATATACCACAGGGCATGATCTGAAATTTATTTATTACTCCGTGAGAAATCGGTTTTCCTTGATCTTATCAACTTTAGCTTCCAGCTCATCTCAGTTGACGAAGTATAAGGAGAATATTATGGAGAACAGCACTTTGTGTATGCATATACCTGTTTCCTACTTTCCTCTTATTTCCGTCGGTATTCAAAATTAACCTTAATGAGATGAGCTGAGTTCCTTCAGTTACAGAGATTCACTTATTTTTGTTAGCTTACATGAGTGACTTTATCTGCTTCAAGTTATAGGTAATGAGTTAAATGTCAGCAACAAATAAATATATCCGCCAGAAAGTAGGAAAATAAGGGAAATTTTACTGGCGGATCAGTTTTCTCTAGTCAGTATGTGAAAATCACGTAGAAAAATAAATAAAATATAGAATAACTGCTGTCAACTTAGGTTAGGTTTAAACTTTATGTCACATTCTCTGGAGTTATACTTGGGTAGTGTAGATAGGTACATGGGGAATGAAAAATATACATTGGTGATAAAATAGTACTGTAGATATATATTGTCAAATGTAATTAGTGCGTCTACGTGAAGATGAAGACAACGCTTGTCTTTAAAAGACGTCTTATGAAACATCCTCCTTTATATTGAATGTCACCAACGCTCCCTTACACTTCCTTTCCTTGTCCTTATTCTCATGCAACCTTCGGAGGGAAAATTAATATGAAATGAATTATTACAAGACTTGCCTCTGATTTCGCCCACTGTCTTCTTCCTTCTCTTGTTCGTCTTTTGCCATGCACTTCTCCTTCATCTTCAGAATCCTTTCCATTTTCCACATGCACAGGATATTTGAGTTGCATAAAAGTGAAGCTCTACTGTATAGCCTGGCGAATGCTTTTCTGTTGTAATTCCTGCCCTATATACCGAGCACATCTGTGAGACCAGCTGCGCCTAGCATTTAGCTCCCGGAGTGGATATGAATACGGTTTCTTCTTCCCCTATCGTATGTATGTACAACGCATGAATACCTATGCATTGGAATACGCCTATCCTTAGAACTGGAATCTCCATTTCCCACCCTGGTTTTACAATCGGACTCTGGCAGAATTCTGAATGCTGAACGGAAACATTGTTAGATTTTACCAAGATTTTAATATGGCGTTTGACATTTTGACATTATTAGCTGATTTATTCATGGTAAATGCTGGAAACCAGAAACTGGCAACTTGAGACATGATCTACACTACACGAAGGAATTGAAAATTTGCAAATTGTAACTGCATTTTCCCTATAACTGTAGGAAAGGATGGCAAACGGAAAGTCACTTTCACTATCTATGAGCTACTTTCATGCACTTGCGTGAATGCCATAAAATGAGGACTGTCTAAGACCATGGAAGGTGGACTTTCTTTCTTTTGGTGTTACATTGGGTAATCGTAATACTAACAAAAAGGTTGTTCCATATACTTAAACAATAATTATTGGGCACTTTAGATCTCATGTAAACGAATGTAGTAGGTGTTCATCGCAAGAAAATTCTCGCCTCTCATCACACCTCATCTCATAAAACCACAGCTAAAAATACTTAGAACCTGCCAAATTCCAAACAAAAAACTTTAAATCTCATCGGTTATTTCTGGAATCAGTAGGATCACTGTAGGAAATTATTTGCGATGAGATTGTGTGGTGAACAATTATTGTATTTCATTCGATTTTATCTCTTTCTAAAGGCGTGCGAAAGAATAAGAGTATGCAAGGATGTGTGAGATGATTTTAAGTGGGCGCTACTGTTTGAGAAAAGCGGTAGATAATTCTATAACAGCCCGCAAGTACGCTTAATGTAGTATTAGCTCACAGCTCTCAAGTGTATGCTCCCATGAAAATAAAGAGCAAAGTCGTGAATGCAGCAAGTACATTATGTATGTTGGAACTGCATTAGCCTAGCTTGTGAAAATAAAACCGTGCTCCTTCCCTCATCTATAACAATTAATGATCCTTTGTCTGTACTGACAGACAGTTAGATTTTATATCCATTCGCGGATGATGCATTAAGATACAATAGTTGCAGCCCTAGTATAGTGTGATAGGAGTTAATATTTCTGCCGCTGGAATAGGGTTAGTTGGTAGAAGTTAAATGTAAGGGGCTTTCACATGCCAGAACAAATTACTACTTAAGTAAACTCTAAAGGCGTAGGCCTTAAATGTACTCACATCAAGTATGCATCAAAAGTCGCAGCTAGGCATCCTATAACCTCCTAAAAACGTATTATTTGGTCCTATCAAAGAATTATTTAGTAATCCTGGATAAATATTGACTAGTGAAGAATCCTTTCGTGTTGGCTCACCAAACAGGTATTGGTAACTTGTCGGGAACGTCACTGTTAAAAAAACAAGTAATAACTAAAAAATATAGAGTTCTAAAATCAATATTTTTTGTTACTCGAGACCGAGACGAAGAGGAATGTCCCAAAATTAGTTTGTGATTTCTTAGTTGAGTCTCGTACTGCATACGAAAATGAGAACCGAAGCACTGCATTGCAAAAACGTGGAAAACGTATTTGCAATGTAAATTGAAATGCTGCAAAAATACCATTTCGTTGCTGTCATTTTTGCTGACTACTTTTAAATTTACATATGAAGCATCAGTTCCAGTTGTGACGAGGATTTGCATTCTGCTTCGTTCGCATAATGTTGTCCATTATTATGTTCATAATATCCGATTCTACCAAAACGTGTCGAGGATGATGGTAGAATGAAAGTCAGCTTTTACGTCAATGTTTGATGTAAAATTAAATGCATATAAGGATCCTATAAAGATCTCAAGTTGGATACCGCGCATCTTAAATTTGAAATTAATGCTTGGATGGATTCGAAACCCAAAACTTTATGCGAAGTTACCTTACTTTATCCTAAATTTACTTCCGTTGAAGTGCTTAGTCCCCAATTTTAAACTTGTAAATTCAACTTTCTACTACGTACTAAAGGAAGATAATGAGAATAAACTAAACTTGACACTGTCCCAAAAAAAGTAGGCCCAGTTTCCTGAGTCGTTTTTGTGTAACTAGTCAGCGAGAAAACTACTATACAATAAGCACTTCGGAAATTCTTTTATTCCATTTCGTTTTGAAATCTTGCTCGTCTCCAGGGTTTACTCAACGATATTTTAGTTCCAAATGCAACCTTCGTAATTTGTCACTATCCGGTGCAGTGGCTGCAGGATAAGCTCTAAGGAGGAAATAATTTTTTAACTACGATGAACTACACTGAATGTGGTAGTGGTAGAAAAGGAGGTTGAGGCAGACATGGCTATGGCGGCAGCTGTCTTCTGAAAGTGGATTCTTAAAGGCTCCTTTACATGTAACCTTCGGTACTTGCTCTTAAGATGTCCCCTGGAAATACTAATAGAAGCTTGTACAAGTATTCCAGATTTGAGCAAACTTGAGCAATTTTCAAGGATTACCGGCAGACATGTTGAAAATACTCGTGTTGACCATAAAAAAGAAGTAATAGCTGTCTGAAACACTGGTAATGCGTCAATTCCGAGTCGTTCATGTGGTTAAAGGAAACTTAAAACGTATTTGGCCAACTCTCTAAACGAACAGTCGGAAGTCGGTAGATGTCGAAGGTCTGAAAATTTACAGCTTTCAGGTTTATTTTCCTGTGACACGGCGGTCGATAGAATAAGACCAAAAATGAAAATCTTTGATATCGAATCGCAAATACCATTTTTGACAGCTTTGTTATCTGAGTACCGTATTTCGTAGTTTATAGGCACGAGCATAGCATCTAAACCTTCCAAGATCCACATAGGCTCGGACTTTAATTTAGCATATCAAAAATGTGTAACCTTAAAATGTGTCAATTTATGCGGAATGAACTTCGGTGAAAATAATTTGACGTAAAGACAGACGTTTAGTTAAGACGTGGGCATTATTTACGAAATCTCCCTCCGCAAACTGTGGTGAATCGAAGAAATACGGTGACAAGTCTAGATTTTGAAGTTGACAGAAAGTTCAATAATTGCATTGCTAGAATTGTGTCTACAGAACATGAGCTGATACGTCCACTTAGCTTTCAAAGAGATATTCACTCACTCATTGCTTGTTGGTGTAGCCCGTTCGAAAAACTTTTTTAACTGTAATGATGTGCCGTAGACAGGTACACTGTAAAAAATAAACAATATCAAAAAACAAGAAAAAATACATTTATAGAACGCTGAAAACCTACAGTTATTTAGTATAATCCTGAACGTAGCTTGAGTTCATCTCAAGTGCATCTTATACACATTAAAAATACATCTTGGACCGAAAGATGCATTCACTTAATTCGTTTATAGGTATGTACAGATATACAAACTTTTTACAGTGTACCTACCTATGTGAATTTTTGAGATCACGTAATATCCGTTCGATGTAATAATACACCTTTTCGGCAATGTATGTTTCCTGTAATTCAGCAGGGCGGATATAGCTGTCTTTGTAAATATAAGCATACAGGTACGTGTAAATGATGGTTCCGAAATTCCGGTAATTATAAATTCGAACCCAAAGTAGAGCAATAAAATGTCCACGTTTGTCTTCATATCATGATCGGGAAAGCTGCAAAGTCTTTCAAGCTACATTTTCTTTGAAAGCTGCATCCATTTAATTAAAATGCTAATGACAGACAACAAAGTAAGTAACTTAGTGATTATAGTTGGTAATTGTGGATTGACCAAAGTCTCAGGTAAACATATTTGATGTCTGTCTATAATTATAGTTGTTGGAAAATCACTCGTAGTTTTCAAATTAACAACTGTCAAAGTATTAATTCCTATGAAACTCGGCACGCAATCCTACACTGGTAGGGCGCTTAGCTGTAATTCCTTACTACCCGTTTTATCTACTTATCCTTACGCTTGGAGTTGGCGACCAAAGCCACCTTTGAAAATCAAAGAACCAAAACAATGTATCCAACTTGCAACTTGTTAGAAGTACGGCAACAGACACAAGCTCTGACATATCACTGGACAGATAAAAGAACCTTTCAAAAGTGAATCCTGACGAGGTTCTCAGTTATTGAGTTTAATGCTGCAGGGAATTCGATTTAGCTTAGCTGCTGTACTCGTAGCACTTTGTGAGTCTATCGCTAAAGAAGATGCTATAGATGTATGAACCAATAACGAATCATCATCAAAGTCACTGATTTTAGTCATTGCTCATTGCCAATGAGTGGAAGTGAATATAAAGGTAACCTACTAACGATTGGCTTGGGGCCTCGATTTATATCTATAAGAATATGTGCTACGAAATACCGAGGAACATTTATTTGTAGGTAGCGTAACTACGCAGTTAGCAGTGAAGTGATTAATCTTGGGGTTTGTTGCGAAATGCTACATAGATAGGAAATTATGTAGGTAGCCAGTATCGAATTTTGTGATACTAATCGTGAGGTAGG
>JAAXYX010000531.1:0-36497 GCA_036851915.1 Ptenothrix huangshanensis | reverse complement strand
GTTGGAGTTGGAGTTGGAGTTGGTTAAAAGTGAACAGGAGTTACAGGAGGAATGCCATCGCCATGCAGATATATGCATAGGAACACCGTTCACTGTTACGCATTACGTATTTTCCAGATAAAAAGAATTCATTGTACATAATCAGATTTGTATTTCTGTACAAGTACACGGATGGTGCACGGGTGGAAGTGGAAGCGAGTAGCGAGCATTTACTATTTACCATTTACACATGCGTCCTAATGTCCTCTAATGTTTTACATATAAAATAGTTGACTCGCAAAACTAATGGCTCATTTCACTCCACTTCGTCTGCCCACATTAATTCAAGGGCATTTTCCTTTGTTTGACTTGAACATCTTTCTTATCCCCAATTCTTGTTAACTTTATTTTTCTGATTAGAAATTGCATATTCATGACTATGGCACAGAGCTAGAGAGAGAGAGAGAGAGAGAGATGCTAAGATTTCTTCGTCTCTCATGTCTAATGTAGCGAAGGCAGAGAGAGAGAGAGAGAGAGAGACTATGTACTGTGACTCTAAGCGTACAAGAACCTGGCTTTGCGAAAGCAAAAGTAGACAATTCTAACGACCACCAACCACTCACGTACATACTGAGCACAAAAACTTTTTTATCTTATTTGATATGGATAAAATGTGAACAGAGTATGTATAAATTGTCTAATGTTATTTTTTTATCTAAATTACACTGGCTTAATCTAATGGAGCCGTCTAATTTGATATATTACACTCAATAGTGCTTTGAATTTTCTGGTAACATGTTGGATTGGACACATTTACTTGTATACTTGTTCTTGTATCTGGCCGTCCATAATTTTCCACGGGCATACCTAAATACCTACCGATCTAAGTATCTATCTATCTATCTATCTATCTAACTATCTATCCGTCCGCGTGTCTATAGCCATATATATGTATGTTTGCTGTAAATGTATGTATGGCGAGATCAATGACATTTCTGAATTGGGACCAAAGAGGTATATTTAAAGATTTTCTCTTTTAGACATGAGACATTAGACGTTCCAATGAAGATGAAGATGTTAAGGAATCTAGATGTGCGAGTCGAATTCAAATGTCAGGATCGACCACATCCCTTCTCCAAAGTCTTGGCTCTTGTATAAATATATACTCATGGACACAATACAAACCTATTGATGTAGCAGAAATGGCGTTTGCTCTAACTCTAGCTTTAGCTCTAGCTTTGCCTTGCCTTTGCTTGGCTTGGCTTGGCTTGGCTTGGCTTGACTTGGTTTGGTTTGGTTTGGCTTCGAGTATCCGAATCACAAATAAATCAGTGGCATCAATGAGGCGCTAATAATGACTGTAAATGTGGCAATCAGTGCTCTCGCTCCGTATGTACGTAGGAAGTCGACTCGTAGAAAAAATCCCGACCGGATATGTAAAGTAAAGAGTGTGATTTGCGTTTTTCGCCTCCAATCTTTCCTACATAAATACACACCGAGTTACTTATTATCCCTCCTTGACTGCATTACGTTCCGTTTACGAGTCCACAAATATTATACTAGTGTGGCGAGAAGATGAAGAAGATGATGCACATGCAGTCCAAGTCCAATCTAAGATCCAAATCTAACACAGGACAGGGTACAATGGAGATGTATACATACCTATCTAATATGTGTGTGTAGGTATTGTCAATTGACGCCATCAAATTATACCTGGCCTGAGTGGCTACATCCATCCGCGCATTATTAGACGGAGGTAAAATTTCCTCCTCTTTCAAGAACAAGAGCGACTCACAATGAAAAAGAAGCAGTGTTGAATAAAACGTATCAATCTTGCGTAACTTCATCACGTAACTTCAGACTTGTCAACAGAAATTAAACCAATTCGGAATCCTAGTGTTCCACAACAATGACTCAATGCGTATAGAGTGTCTTTACTTCGCGGTTTAAATACCTTTTGGCAGGGAATTTGCCCGACTATTAGAGTGTCACCGAGTAGAATTAGTGTTAAAGTTTCGAATTAAACTTCTTATACACGCTTCCATTCAACTGGGCACTACACTACACTACGCTACACTACTGTAGTGATAGTGTACAGCCATGAATTCTTCTCACAAGTCAGTGCATATCTACCTACCATAAACTGTAGTCAAGTGTACCATAGTTTAGTATAGTATAGCACAGTACACACAATACATTACAATACAATGAAATGATGCAGCTCGATTCAGTTGGTCGTGGACGTAGTTACTAATATAATGGGACGTAGGAGTACAGTAGTAGCCTTAGCCTTTAGCCATACATACATATATAGGTATCTCCTTATATTAAACATGATGGGAAAAGACAGAGAATTGGATTGGGCACGCTATGATGAAAATTGTAGGGAGAGGAAAGACTTGGTTGTTTGTTGCATTGCATCGCATCGCATCGCATCGCATCGGAGTCGGACTCAACAAACATAAACATACACTTTGTACCCTCACACACACACAAGCTCAACTTCACATAAGAGAGACTTTGCTGCTGTGATCGTGAACATTACTGATACTCGGCTGAAAAGTTGATACATTTTTTCTATGTAACTTAACTTATGGTGATAGGATAGATAAAATAATACTTTTTGGAGAGTAAATGGCCACCATTTACTACACGCATTCACACACATTACACATACCTACTGAAGGCAAGGCAAGGCAACGCAACGCATCCATGCATCCATCGTATCGCATCGCATCGCATCGCATCGTATCATGTAGTATGGTGTAGTATCGTGGCGGACAGACAGACAGAAAGACAGACAGACCCAAACAAACAAGTAGTTGTACAGTTGACAGTTGAGTCAGTGGAGATTATGATGACCAGGCAGGAAAAGAACGATTAAGTTCAAGACGACTTTAATTGGAGCCGTAATTAGTTGTAATTGTGATACAAGTGACACATCCCTTACTAATATCTACGAGGAACATTGTGAAAATTTTCAATGCTCACTCTACACATAACACGCCCAAATGTTTCAATTAATCCATAAAGAATCTCATCTCATCTCATCTCATGGTCGGTCTGTCGGTGATTTCAGTGCAGGAGAGCAGAGTGTGGAATGAATATGCTCTGCTCTGCTCTCCTATGCTATGCTATTCTTTGCTATGCTATGCTATGCTAGGATTTGGTTTAGCGTGGTGTGGTGTGGTGTGGTATGGTGTGGATGAATACGAATACACCAAATGGTTTTTCATGTCATTTTAGCTTTCTATAGAAAATGACGATTACGATTACGATTACTATCACCACTATCATGAACAAATAACATATGCATGGACTTCCAGCCATCCTCCTCCTTTCTTAATGGTCACTCGGTCCAATCCAATACATTCTCTATAGATAAACACTACACTCTCATTCACTCTCATAATACATTACCAATTACAAGTCATTCTCTTAGGTTGGATTGCAAGATTTACACTCTTACACTCTTGAATCAATTCCTTGCTCCTCCAACAACTCCAGCATTCCTCTTAAAACCAATAAACAGTATTTTAATAACTCAAATGGGAATTTTAGTTAAGAGAGCTTCATTTAATTTTTATTATCCTGCTTTGTTTGCTAATCATCCACATCGTCATAGTCATTTACATCGGAGTGATCGCGGCGTGGGGTTGCGTTGTAGCTGTCGCTTCTACTCCCATTTACATGCCTTCTCTTTCTTTCGTCTTTAGTTAGTTGTGTGTTTCTCCTTTGAATCACTCAACAGCTCGCCAGGGAACTTTGATATACTTGGATATTAAAGGTTATAAAGTATCCGTTCTACATGGATGGAATTAACTTGATCGGTTATTTATTTCCATGTTTCTGTCCTGTTCTGTTCTGTCCTGTCCTGTCCTGTCTTGTCCTGTCCTGTCTTGTCTTGTCTGTCTGACCGAGAGGAGAAACGTACTTCTTTTCATTTTCTTCCTGTTCTCACTCTTGTCCCTTCTACTTATCTGCATCCTGTTGATGTTGATATTGATGTTGATGGACTAGGCCTAAATGCTACATGTAAAATCTTTGGAAACTTCTGTACCGACATGAAAAATTGTGAAAGGTGCTATAATCCAAGTAAATGAGAGAGAAAAAAATAGCATGAAAAATAAAAAAAATGAACGAAATTTAACAACAAGGTATGGTGTGCAGATGATACACATCAAAGTATCCGATGAACATCAACAATCAACATCATCGCAGCTCTTCAAGTGATAGGTTTGCAACTTTGAATCTATGTATACATACGTATGCGTTTCTTTTTTTTAAAGTTCAAATTCATCACTACAACAACCAGAACAACAAGAACTCTTATAAAAGCTGGCTTGGCTGTCTGTCTGTACATAGGAACTTTGGAAAAAAAACTCGTATAATTGGAAAGAATTTTTAAAAATGTGGTTCAATTTTCATGAATGTTCTAAGATTATTCGTACAATTACATTGCATTACATTACATTACATTACATTACAAGTCAGCATGAAACTCGTCTGCCCTACCACATCCACATCCACATCCAGATCCACATCCACGTCAACGTCCACGATGTTTGTCTTGTTCGTTGTTCGTTGTGCCTTGTTCCACAACACTATAGCACTTGTACTTGTCGTTAGACTGTGTGCCAGCCAGTCCAATGTTAGCTGATAAGTCTAAACATAAATTATCTGGAAATTGAAATAAAAAACCCTTTCCCTCGCAAATACATGGTGAGAGTGGAGAGGGACCAATAGACATACAGATAAAGATTAAGAATACAGGTTTTTGTGACTTTAATAATCATCTTATTATCTGTATTATTTACATTATCTACAGGCATCTACTGAATTAGATAGGCACACATTGCATTCGTAGGGTGGTTTGTATTTGTATTTGTATCTGTATCTCTTTCTGTATCTGCACACGGTATTCAAAGAAGAACGAGATACCTGTAAATTGTAAATGTATGTATTTAGTACCTATAGGGTCTAAACACATAGTATATGTATGTAGTGGTGGTTGGTAAATGGACAATGTGAACGTTGAACTATGAGATGAGCGGATTTGTTCTTGTACTATTCTCATACTCTGTGAAGCAGAAAAAAGAACTTTGAATGGAAGAAATTATCGCTTTTCATGCAAGATTCAAGTCATCAGATGGCTGAGTGAGTGAGTGAGTGACTGGAAGAAATAAAATAAGATTGCGTGAGGATATTGTTTTCCGCAATGTTCATGTTGAAAGTAGGAGTTGAGGGTATATTTTTATACATTTATTGTGCCATTATGTCCCCCCCCTCTCTCTCTCTCTCTCTCTGTGTGTGTCTCTCTCCTCTATGTCAGTTGATGAATTGAAAAAAATTATGGCTAGGAGATGAAGAGTGAGCAATAAGCACAAGACAAGGGAAGATGAGTATGCCCAAATTAAAATGAATATGTGAGGAAGGAAGGAAGGTAAATATTACACAGGTACATGAATGTTGGTTTAGTTCTTTACTTGTGTGTAGATGATATTCACCTCACCTTTATTACATACACTAGGCTTTAGTTTTCTCCTACTGGAGCATTATTCACACATTTCATTATTAGTTTAGTTTCTATTCTCTGATATTTTTATACTTTTGCACAACGCCACTTTGTGCTTCTAGAACAAAATGCTGGTGGGGTTTAGGATGATAGTTTTTCAACAGAAAGGATCGAGGAGTAGTAAGTAGTAAGTAGTTAGTAGTAGTGAAAAAAAAGTGTAGTTTGAAATGAGAACATAAATACTATACAGGTACTAGCCTTCTAATTCTAATACCTATGCATCCTTTTGGTTTTGGTTAAACCCAGAGTGTAAGTGTAATGCTAATGTGTCCATATTTACAAAGGTTTGTACTTGTACAAAGGTAAAGTAAGGATAGGGTAAACGTGGGAGAGATGAGGAAGACATGCGTGCATGATAACCATTGCGGTGTGAAGAGATCCGTATATGTGTGATAAATGTGAATTATTTTGATGCAGAGATTATTAAGTGTTGAAGGCTATGCAAAAGATAGAGGAACAGGTAGAGGTTGTTTTCCTCCTGCTGCTGTTGTTGCTGCTGCTGCTGCTGCTGTTCTTCTTCTTCTTCTTCGTGTTGCTGTTTGATTCGGTGGGAAGTGGGAAGAGACTAAAAACGTTATGGCCATAGAAAGGAGTTAAGTTGCTACATGTGAGTGTGTGGAATGGAATGGTCGGTTCAATGTTTGTTATGTGGGAGACAGAGAGAGAGAGGGAGAGAGAGAGAGAGAAAGAGGCAGATGGAGAGATGAGGAGAAGAGTCAGAGTCATTCATTAGGACATCTTTGTTTTCCTAGTCAGTAGACTGTGAATTATTCCATGGAGAAGAAGTTTTTGAAACGTGGACTCTAAACATGATTTTGAGGTCTCTTTTTACTTTGCTCATTCGCCTATGAAATCACTCGTGCAAACGTTATTCCGCACGACATCATATATCTCTTATTCTCTCCTCCTTCCTCAGCCCCCACTATTCTTTCCAGTCATCAGCATAATACTTGTAATTATTGTATATGGTGGTCACATTCATAATCTGTCTAAATGTATGGTACAGATGGGCAAACGGATCTGAAGGAAACCCACAATTATCACTTGAATTAGTTAAGACTTTATTCACAATTCACTCACTCCGTGTGCCTGGTCTTGTCTTCTCTTGGCTTGTCTTGTCTTGTCTGGTCTGGTCTGGTATTTGGTGTGTAACTTGGAAACTGGTAAAGCTCCTTTGGTTTCGTGGTTGTTGTTCACAATGCCAGTGCCAACGCCAAGAGTGGATGGATGAGGAGAGTCTGCGAGTTGACTGTGTAGTTGTGTAATTGTAGATTTTAAGTTCTTTGTCCCTAAAATAAAAAGGATGAGGAAACTGGTAAAGCATAAGATTTATAGTATGTCGTGGACTATGGGCTATGTGTGTGCAGTGCATGTTTAGAGATAGTGATGTGTGTATGATGAATGTGTCTTTGATGTGATTCTCCTCTGTATTTTCAGGTATAATAACACCATTGCCATTTAAAGGAAATAATAATATGGGGAAGAAGAGTACGGGTTCGAAGCAGAAGAAGGAGAATAAAGAGAGTAAAAATAAACTCACGAAAGTCTCAAATGAAACAACGGAGCAGCTCATCAATAATATCTTAAACAATGTAGCATCCCCGCTGAACAGTATGGCTGTGGGATGTGAGCAAGTCTCCACCAGCACCAGCACCAGCCCTTCAACTGCTGAGAATCTTCCCAGGACAGGAGATAATCTCAACGTGCCCGCCACTATCACTCCTACTCCACATGTACCTATCGCCACCACAGTGAATAACAACCAAGAGCCACAGATGATTCAGTCGCATAAATCCGACTTGAATGTGATGGGTACAAATCTAAATCGGACCTCATCGCCATCCGCCGGTATTCGCTCCGAAATGGAATATGTCGTACAAAAAATCGCTGCATTAGCACGAGCAACTTCCGTCGACTCAACGGACTCGAATGCAAACATCAAATTCAGTAGCACTGATTAATTATCTCCGTGTGTGTACAAGTTAATTATATGAGAGTTAAGAGGAAAACATGAAAATGCAAGATAATTTTGAAACCATGCTTATGACGCCTGAAGGTCAGCGGCAACGAATTATATGGTTTGGTGTGAAACCATCGTTCGAGCAAGACGTTCCATTCTTACTACATTACCTACTACAATCAAGACATAAAACACATTCAAGACAAGAACAGCGAGAGAGAGAGAAAGAAAGAAGGAAAGAAGAAGAAGACGACGAAGAAAAAGAAAAATATGATACATCCACATTGAATGTACACGGTAACATATATTAAAGTATTAAGCCATTTACAGGGCGAGTATTATTGTAGGCAGCCAACGGACTTTATCATGTAAAGTGTACATTATTTAAAGAGAGGGAGACAGAAAGAAAAAATAATGCGTTGCAACAGCAGTAACCCAAAGGTAATTAGCGGGCGGAAGTGATTAAGAAATTCCTCCGTGCTTTAAATACGTGCATGAAATCCAACCAACAAGACTCGCATGGAAATGGAAACCCCCGCTGCAGTAAGTACTTCATACTTGTGAATGAAATCAACAAAAAAAAAGAAGGAAAGGATTTTTTTCAAAATGGGCAATAATGCTGACAACTTGACGAGCTTTTTCCGACTCAATATAACATTATAAATCTATACCTACATTCTCAGTTTAGAGATAGGGAGTTATATACATTCAGCGACTCAACACAAACTACGACTGCATAACACTACATGTGCACGTGTGTGTGACTGTTCTATCAATTAACGACTACAATGTATTTAAAATGTGTAACTACAAATCGTGTTGGTTTCGATAAAATCTTTATCTTCTCTAATCTCCTCCCTTCTACATCCACCACATAGGAGGACACACTCGTCTCAAGCACGGTGTGCAGGAGTTGGGGGAAATACTTTTTAAGTAATTAGTTGTTATCGTGTTAAAACCTAATGAGATAGCATATTATAAATTGTAACATCAGCAAATTACATCATAAAACCTTCGTAGGATTCCCTCTAACCCTAAACAAATGCTAAACACACAGACATTGAATCCATTAGGATTTTTAAGTGTAATCCACATTTCCATATGATTTCAGGCTACCTTAAACCTTCTCCTGGGTATCGTGTGTTTCATATGACTACCTTTTAGGATCATCTACCCACACATTGTTTATTTCTTCACGTGTATCTTCTTAAGCAACACTATACATTACTCTTTTACCCAACACCAACACCAATTCCAACTCACTACACCTCCATACATTGTTTCCACACTTACATAATTACCTATTCCGTTCACCCCCATCCATCCTCACACACACACACACACACACACACACACACAGCGTACCCACTCGAATCACACAGACAAACCAAAAAACAATTACCTACACCATCATGCGTATAACGTTCCTCATATTCATTAAGTTTTAGATAATTGTAGAGTTAACTGATTTACAAATGCATGCACCACTCAGGGAATTATCAAGTTCATCTTTTACACTTGTGGTGTTGGTCAGAGCATTGATTTCAAGTAAAACACAAATTGGGAGGTAAATCCATGCTTTGATCAAAACCATTGACAGCCATGATGGTAGTGCGCTGGTAAAGGATTTGGAAGGTTTGGGAATTTCCTGTGAGTGTGTATGGTTTACAAACTAAAAAATGAGTCCTAGTAGTCGTAGGGAAAATCTATATATCTATAAATAAATATATACACTATATATCTGCGTGAAATGATAATGATACTACTGTTTAAGTAACCAAGTTTAGACTATAGGCACGGTACTTGTAATTTGCATGAGTTCATGGAAACAAAACTAAAAGCCTTGCAACTCATGTGAGCCACTAACAAAGAAAAAAATGAAAACTAACCAATATTAACTATTAAATATTACTACTGTAATACTACAAGCGGTAATGCTTATTGACAAATTCAAAGTTCCATAAGAAATGAACAAGTTTCCTATTCATTGATCAGCCATGGTCAATTTTCCTATTACTATGACACTACTACTACTAAAGTTAACTACTAATCAGTCTAAGTTTTAGAGTACGAAAATATGATACAATACAATACAATTGCGTAATTGAGTGTAGACCTTATGGATATACTGATATTAACTCTACTTGTAGGCTACCTATAATTATCTTATAGTGTTACACTTACGTACGTCTTGTCTTTTGTCAGCCAGCAATGGAGAGGCAGAAAACTAAAAAAAGAAAAAGAAACTAAAAGAGAATTATATTATGCAGTATTTACCAAAGTTCTCTATTTAAATACTTGGTAATGTTTGGGAAGAAAAAGTTTTTGTGTGAATACCTATATACATACAGTGCAGACTTGAGATACATACATACATACAGAGCTAGAGCAGGAAATCACCTTCATTGCAATATAATTTCAGGTAGTTTCTCCATCAAAATGAAAAAAGTGATTGTGCGTGCAAATGGTAAATATTATCTAATTGCTATATTATTATTATCATCATCATCATTATACTTATACATACTTACATAGCTATATATTACATATATACACTGAGACTCTAGCTAGGAATTATTATGTCTTTAAGTGTAGTGCTGTTAGTGTCAACTATGTCGTCGTGTCTCTATATGTTTTCTTCCTTTGTTTCCCTGTATAAACATTTTGTACATAGTACTTGATTATTACGCTCTCAAAAATCCAGCACAATAGCCGTCGCATCTCAACAACGCACTATCATTGCTCTTACATACATTTACCTACCTACACATACATACATACTAACTAATGCTACGGTCACTACTACATACTACTACTACTACTACACTTTGACTTCTGCAATGACATCGAGTCAATGACAATGTATGATACGAATGTATATATATAAACACACACACACACAAAGACGCTGGTAATGTTGTCAAGAGAAGAAAAACATACCGTGGTTGAAGGTGCAAAATTTCATATCCTCTGGAAATTTCCATAGCGTTACGAAAAAGATGTTAAGTTTTGCAACTTCAGCGACGATACAGACACAGACATACTCGACTAGAGGACAGAGGGCGAATTACATATTTACAATCATTCCATCTTCGTTGTATCGTATTGTGTACTAGAAAATCTACGATACTATAATATAATATGCTGACGATCTCCTCCTCCTCCTCTGGTCGTGTAGGGATTTCAAGGGAAAGAAGGTAAATTTTTTTTCCATTCTTTGCCATTAACTCTCTTTACCTATATGAAGAATTTGCATGTAAATTAGGTAAGATGGAAAAGCGAAAGGCGAAAAGTCCAATCTCCGAAACCTCTCAAACTGTCTTGTGCTGGTTGGTTGGTTCCGATTATTATTAGTCAATAGTATACTGACGTGCGTACGTAAACTAACAATACTACAAAACATTTAGATAGATGATGATGATGAACGACAGGGGTGTATGTGTAAAGCAATACTGACATCGACATAAGAGTAAGAGAAGAAACTAAAAATTTCAAGCACACTGATATAATTCTAGAGTCTAAGGCTTAGAGGGGAAATTAATAATTAGGTAGGTTGATTTTTAAAACGTAAGCTAGGTACATACTTAAATAGGGACACGAAGATACGACACGATACATGATATAATATGATATGATATGATATGATACTATACTATACTATACACCATACTCTATGATATCATCATATATATGATATTCGATATTCTTGTTATGATTACGGAAATGTTGTAGCGTTTGAGTGAATCATCCTAAAAATATTCATCATTTTTTGTAGTAGGGTCCAAAGGTGGTGTGTATAGTGCAGAATGTGTCTGTATATTATGCCGTCTCTGGACGTATCATAGTATTTTGTACACAATGTAAAAAAATGAATTTCTAAGATATATTCATTGAGATAGGTACACGTGCATATATATATATATATATATCTAAATATAAATACATATATATTTAATGTCTACTACTTTACTACTTACATAGAAATGATCCATGATCAATGATGATTATATTATTATATTTCGCAAAAAATATAATAAGGTAACCGTTTTTTAGATAGCTTAGCTACTCAATGTCAACGTTCCATTTTAAAAATACATCACGTTTTAATAAGATAGAGGATAGATAGCATAGGGAAAGAACAGAACACAACATGTATGAATAATAATAATTAAGGGAAAAATAAGGGCAGAAAAAATAACTAAGACATGCATGCAAAGTATCAAAGAAAGAAAGTGTACTACTGCAGAATCAATGAAAAATATCAAAACATCAAGTATGATCCAAAATTACCTAAACAAAGACAAGAGATTTATAATAAAAAAATCACACATTTACACGAAACTAAAAAATGTGTGAGATTCAACTGACTTTAGGTATGATGAGGGAAATGATGTTTTCCTAGTTCTCATACCACTCAAGTCACCAACTAATAGTGACAGAAAGATCCAACAAAAACAAGACTAATCGTTCGTGAGCACCTTGCATGATGTTCAAGTGTTCACACCTATGTACGAGGATATACCTATGCAAAGTCTTGATGAGGAACCATTTAAAAGTGTGCGGAAAATCTGAATTCCAGAAAACACACGAAACCAAAAAAACCTGCCCATTAAATATAATAGAAAATCCAACTATTAAAAAATATAGACAAAGATGCAAATAAAAAAATTAAAACCAATAGAGGCCAGTCAAAAAAGTTGTTGGGGGAGAAAAAAAAGGAGGTAGAAGACTTTTTAGGAAGTTCTACAAAACTATTACTACTATAGTAAGTCTACTGCAACAATCGAATGGAGCGGAAATATTCGCGTCCGCTCACATTATATATTATTCTATAATATACAAATATAAAAAAATACAAATGAGCCGTATCTCTGCAGCTGGGACAGGGATTAGGCTTCACAATCAGTCAGCATCTGACAAAACTCTCTTATTCTTTGTAGGAACTCACGGAATCGGAATATCGGAATCATCCTAATAATAATACATATGTAGAAGAAAAAAGTCACATCATCTCTGTAGCTTTTTATATAGATAGAAAAAAGAAGGGATAAAAAAAACTTGACTGAAAAAAATAAGGAAAAAATAACAATTCAAACTACTACTAATGCTACATATATACTACTTACGACGAAATTCTCTTATAAAAAAAATATAACTGCAAGTGCAGTATAGTTCTTTTATTACATTTGCAGCTCCCATTGCCAAGCGGCAGACTATGTATATATTTTTATATGTATATGGTTGTAATGGCAATCTTATTAGTGACACTGATATCTTTGCGGCTGAAACCCGCCCGCCTTAAATATTCTCGAGACAAAAATGTGTAACTTCAATCCAAACACTTGACATGGATTGTTCTTGTCCTTGTTCGAAGGAACATGATTAAGAGTACGAGTCTTCAAATGAAAATCAGTCTAGATCCTGTACAAAGTCTGTACTAATAAGGAAATCGTAAAGAGATACTGTAGAAAGCAAGCTTGCAACATATAATATAGGTAATATATGTATGTGTAGGGTGTGAAAAATATGAAGACACAGAGAAAGAGGAAGAAGACTCTAGAAAAAAAAACTAACAGTCAGAAGTTTTTCGGGCGGGTTTCCACGCATTTTATCGTATGTACCTATGTTTTGTCAATTCCAGGAGTTCCTACGGGATTAAAAACCTCGCAGTTGGATGCTGGCGTGTGAATAAAATCAATAAAAATAATAAGATCCGCATAGCCGTTTTTTCCAAGACTAACACACAAAATGTTGGTCTCAGATTGCTCGAAAAGTTGAGACTCGTGTGTGTATCCTTACGTGCACACGACGACACTTTCGGGGCAAGACGAGCTATGCAATGTATGTAAAAATCATAAAACATCATCATATTTTTAGTGCTATATGGAGCAAATGTCCTTCCCAATAGGGCATTTGTTAAAAAAGGGCGGCGTGCTCAAGGGCTACATCTTCTCACGGTGTCTGCTGCCTGCGAATCTCAAAGGGAAACTTGAAATGCGTACTTCTCACTTTAATACTAATATACATAATTATATAAACTAATACCAATAAAATATATTTTCAAACTTGAGTGTACAATTATAGAGGGACATGTCATTCAGTTTTTGATTTTTTTGGAGCATTTCTCCCGTAGCAATTATAAACACTTTGGGTTCACCTACCTAGAGACTATATTATAACATAACGATACCTACCTACATACACATACATATAGTACATATATATCTAGATTAATTATACAGATAGATAGAAGCACTGAGGCAACCAAGCCTAGAAGGAAAGAAAGAAAGGAAAAGAGAGAGAGAAAGATACATACATAGGTACAATTTATTTACTATAAAGGATACAAGCCGGTACTTCACTACAATTAAAATCTTTCAAGTCCAGCATACATAGCTAATTACTAATTAATAGCTTGAGAGTTGTAATAATAAATTATACTTTATGAATTATGACTCACATAAACATTGATGAGGAAAACAGTAATAATGGTAATAACAATAATTTCTCTTATTCTACGCAGGCATGAATCTAAACTGACATAATGAGTACAAATACTAATTGAAGGAACTAATTGCAAGTTGCAAAGGCAATTTTTCTCTACAAAGACCTTCAACTTGATTGATGAATACATATACCGTTTTTTTCCCCTTTCGAGACGTTCACATATACTACGTACGAAGTAAGTATATGGTACCGTACACAACCGTAACATGAAGAGAAATTATTAACAGCCAAGAAAAATATTATGGTGAGCCCTCACTCACAATCAGACAATACATTTGTGAATTAAATGCTACACACCGCATCAGCATCAGCATCATCATCCACACACAGATGTCCACCTTTCAAACGATTCTTTTGTGAAAATGACAAGAATTTTTTTAAAACGATACTTACAACTAAACATAATGAGTGTAGTACATTTACACACAAGAACAAAAAGAGTAAATTAAATTGTTTTCTTCAATTTGAAACGAGAGCCGACGCTTCGGCGGCAACGGCTGAGCTTGCTTTTCTTGGCATTCGACTACTATACAGATATAATACATACATACATATGTAGGGAGGTAGGTACACTAAAAGGAAAGAGGTAGTAGTCAAAAGGGGAGAGATTTGTTACTAACTACCTATACACATATGCATTGCAGTCAGAGTCCTATCTGGTCGTGCAACCGTAAACACTATGAATGCCAAGGATGTAAATATAGTTTCTTCGGTAACGTACATACACGTAAGATACATTAGGTAGGTACTAGAGATTATCAATTGAACATTTTCATACTAATTATCAAAGGAGATATCTTTGGACTGTACTCCCAAGTGGTATTTGAATTTTGATTTGTCGAGATGATTTCGTGAGAAGACGCACTACAGTGACCCTTTGCAGACTTGCCCAGAAAGCACGGAAAAATAAGTCATGGTAACTACATACACTCCCAGATTCAAGGTTCCTATTTCATAACTAACGTAAGGTTCCTGTTTAAAATGCTTTTTTCTATTACATAAAAAATAATGCATACTATATAATGTACGGTTAAATGTGCTGATGATGGTTGTTGATGTACTGTGTATTTGTGCTAGAGAATATTTCCCCTCCCCCACTAAATTCGTGTCATTCTTATATATATATTATTATTAGCAAAACTCTTTAGAACAAAGATGAAGAAGAAAAAATAATTACATTTTTAGTGTTCTGTAGACAAAAAATCATAACCAAACCAAAAAAGGTCGTAGTTGAATAAGTTATAACTAACTCCTTGACCATGAATCTAATTAAAATACTTACTACGGACGATTTCCCATTACCCACATAATTACCTTCCCCGTTGTTTTCGGTAACGTCTTTTCGTTATGATTAATATATTAACAAGAACATTAACATTAAATTTGAAATTTAAAAGACCAACCGTCGTAGAGAATTTGTTTGGAAAGGTAAAAACTAATAAAACTTCCTTACTCAAAAGAACTTGGTAGATGTATGATTGACACACGACTACACTATCTATGCAGGCCAATCTAAAAAGCTTTAACGGCAAACACACACACACAGACACACACTTGAAGAGAGAAAAAAAAGAATTAAATAATCATTTTAGGTAATTACTGCATGGAAGGAAGCACACGAAACAAGAGAGAAATAAAAAATAAAAAAAGAATCGTAACTGAAGTCTGATATTAACTTAAAATGAAGTTTTAAGTACAAGTGTGTGCGCGCATCTACCGACCGATAAAATAATTATCTTTTTACCTTATACTTTATAAAAGTCTTATTATGTGCGTAGTTTTTTGGTGGTGTCGTTATTCTATTGCTACAATTTCACAGTATTTATTCTTAGGGTGAAGGGTTGAAGTTGAGGTGTTGGAGGCTCCCTCGCACTTTATCCCCCACTTACTCAATCGTGACATGACGTGACAAACCTGGACGGACGGACAACCATTTATTCATGTTATCATTTTTATTGTAGGGGCAAACGAAACGAAAGAGAGAAAAAAAGCTAGTAATTATTTGATTAAAATTTTTGGTAGTTGAAACATTTCATGAAGAACCGGTGACGTGATGATTTACTATTAAATTACATACTTAGAGTCTAGATATACGAAATGCAACATACACAACGGTCTGTAATTACATACAACCCAACATGGCATAGATTATTTTTTTAAACCTACAACAATATTAATAATTACTGAAGTTGAGTTAACAACCCGTGTCACTAACAAAAAAAATAAAGTATATCAGGTCAGGAAATAGAAGAGAATCTCTATGCTATAATCACGCGTACATAGAGATTTAAAAAAAAGATGAACACAAATTTTACAAAATAAAATACAAAAAAAATTTACATTTTTGTACAAAACGATACATCAAAAACTAATTTGCAGTATCAGTTGATAATTCTTTTACTTTTCTCAAAGTTTTCTCGACGGACATTGTATGACTTATACAAAAAAAATGATATGATTATGACTTGAACTGGACAAAAAAATAATCCTCCCAAGCCTCGTGAGAAAGTTCCTATTTGCAAGCCTGATATTCAGGCCTACAATCGTATACACAAGCATATTTATTGAGGATACATACATATATAATTAATTAACTAGTAGTTATTGTAATTTTCATAGTCCTGTAATTCGATAGAGGGGTATATAGTTATACTACCGTAATAATAATAGATAATATTATTATTATGCCTATATTAAATACATAATAACCAATATGTAAACGTCAAGTGATGTGTCCGACTTTTCATCAATTCCAAGAAAGGAATAATTACTGTCATCAAAACAATATATATCTATATATATGTGTATCCATAATTATATATCCATATATATAAATATATATCCATATATTATGCAGCATTTTCCCTCCTCACTTTTTGTGTCCACTTCCAATTATTATTCTTATTACATCGTATTCTTATTACTATACTACGATACTTATTATTAGATATGACAATGCTCTATTTTCTATCAATTTTCAACAAATTTTCCTTACCTGCACACATCCGACGTATGTCATTTCTACATGGTATAATTAAGTTGACAAGAATTGTGTCAATCGAAATTATTACTCAATCGATCAAACCTAACGATAACGATACATTTTTAGCAAGGGTTACGTTTTTTTACACAATGGCATCCGACATTCTTATTACAGACAAACTTGGTTATTGTGCCGTTGTTACTTATGGTCCGAGGAAATTATGCGGTTAAATTCAAAACTACAGTGAAACAAATACTGCATTTTAGTTTTTAATAGGTAATCTTCGTTGAACAATTGACATTTTTGCATAAAATTACTTTCATGGTTGTATTAAACTAGAATTACATAATTATATTCATTTTCATAATTTTTAATAGGATTTATTTATTTCCTAGGAATAAGTACTTGTACATTCATTATTCATTTACTTTAAATTTAAATACATACATAGATAATGATATAAATAAATATTACTTTGGTACATTATACTTTAATTTATTTAATTTTATTACCATGATTATATACAATTTAGTATGATGGTTTTGTATTGTATTATTTATTATATTCGTTTAAAACCTAATACAATTTATTCATACATTATTCACTAGAAGATAATTAATCAAGATTATTACCATAATACTATTAATTATATGATTTATTAATATTTAAATGATCAATTGCAGTACAAAAAGGATCGTAAATAAAATTTCAAAGATAGTGCATATTGTATTATTATTATGTTTCTCCTGTGTTGTACTTCTACTGATTCCTCAAGATGGTAGAAGCATTATACATACTATAATTATATTACCCAAAACTACAGATTTATCTGGACGTGTGTAAAAACCATTAAAGGATGCAATTAAATTTTACATAATGATAACGATAATGATATTGAGCAGTGAATTAATGACGTTGGAATATTTCGCAGACCAGGTGACTTAAAGTTTGATCGTAATTTAATACTAATTATTTATCCATACAAGTATCTTTTCTGCCGTGGCGTACGGATAGAACACACGGTATTGAATTATTAAATAAAGTCTAATTACCTTAAAATTACATTCATTATTATGCACATATATAGTATGAGTAATGAATTACAATCATACCTCCTAGTAATGTTTCAAGGATGTAAATACATAATTTGACGCGATTCAACTAACGATAATTTCAAGTTTTTATACACAAGTTACCGACGACTAATATGTCAACGTCAACGCCGAAGCAGAAGGAAATGTATGTACATAACTAAGTTACAATCTACAATTATGATTATTATTACAAGGGTAAAAACTACGTAATTATTCAAGTTTATATATAATTTTAATTAATTCAAGTCTAATCTAAAGAATATTTAGTTGCACATCATATTATTTCTGTTGCTAAAATAAACACGAAAATCATGCTTATATTATATAATTATTAATTAATTATAATTATTATTACTCTATAATATACATTTTCGCCATTGCCATACAATTACTCTAAGGTTACCGTTTGACACATGGTTACGTTTTTCAATTGTACTGATTTACTGTAGTAGTGAGGAGAGTAAAATACATAAGCGATATCAAAAAAACCATGCTGTACAAGCAAAGTAATAATTATTGATGATAATGATGACGATGGATGAAACCCAATTAAATCCGTTGATTTGTCTTGATGGAAACGAGCTGGAAATGTGTTCCCTTTATTTATCACATTGTCACTTTAAGCATTCTTTCAGCATTTTCCAATTACATACATACACCATGCGTGCATATTGTTCATTTACCTGCATGGCCGAGGTCGTGGTCATGGTCATATCAAAGTCATAGGTCGAATGAGTTTATATACTTTATAGTGAGCAAACACCTATAGTGCATCTCATGCAGCGAAATGATCCGAGTCCCAGAGTGCCATGAAGAGAAAATGAGCCGATATGACACCAGTCTTTACAATGCATCCGGCAATAACACCTGTCTTCCAACACCATCCATACATCTTCATATTTGATTCTATGTACACGCTACTAAGGAGAAACAAGATGTACAAGAAATGTACAACTCATAATTATGCAAATTCGCAGAATATCATCATCATCACCATCAGCGTCATCATCATCATCATCATCATGCTTCCTCTTACTTAAGTAAATCTAGCATCTAACTTTTCACGCTAACGTCAGAATCACCAAAAAATTTCCTACTATTAGTAATTATTTACCTAGCTCTGGTTCTGGTTCTGGTTCTGGTTCTGGTTCTAGTTCAACTCCTTATTTTTCCTCTTTGAAAAGGAGCATATATGTACAGATATTCTGTGCCACGAATATTTACAACTATTAACTAGGATTTTTTAATCTCTACCCAAAGCTAATTTCTACGCCCCTCTCATTACAATTATCCTATTTAGTATTGAAATTATGTAGATGTTTTATTTTTATCTGGAAACTGTTTACAGACTCCCTTCGTCTTTGTCCTAGAGATCGTCATTTCTCAGAGATTACAGTAGTTTCCACTGTAAACAGTTTATCATTCTATACTCTACGTGTGTGCTTTTTGACTTGACTTGAGCAGGGCGATTTCAACACTAGTTTTTCTTGATTGGGAATTAAATTAAAGACCAATTGTTTCCCACTTGCGCAATATGATCATATTATGATTATGATTATGATTATGATTACGATTACGATTACGAGACCTTTGGTCGTTGATTGAATCATTATCTGTATGTGAGAGTGACCAAGGCTTTCTAAGGGAAAGGTAAAGAAGTTAAGGTGGTAGTTAGTATACATGGTGTACAGTGGGACCACAACTGCTTCTGTCTACATATAATAGTGAATAAGTGTAGGTACTGTAACCAAGTACATTAGTATTATTATTTCAACTTAAGTTCTGCTAATCGTTGCATCAATAAGTGGCTTTTTTCTATTTCGAAGATGGTAATTATTTCATCCATTTCTCACATTTAAAGGCAATTATCCAACATACAATCACGCTGATAATTGTAATTCAACATTTACAGATAATAGGGATTTTTTCATGCATCTCTTTTCAGCTCGTGTGTATATTATTCTACTTTACAAGGTCTCATGTAGGTAAGGTACTTATTCTCTAGAGGCATTTTAGAAATAGCAAGATGATGGTAGTACATAATGCCAGCAATAATGTGGCCGCAGAAGGAAAATGAATTCATGGATATTTGAATAATTTAGAAACTCATGGATTTTCGGATTAGCCGATGTACATAAACCTTAGGATAGGGAAACAACACAGATTTTCAGATTCTTAAACTAAAGCTCAGTAGGTAGAGTATTGAATGGGTGTTCTTCGGTGGCAATTTTGTTCGTTTCTCGTAAAACATTTTACCATCCTGATTTAGTGTGAGATGTGGTTTTAAAGTATACGAAAGACGTTGACTAAGGTCTTGAGGGCAGAGTGTGGTGAATACGGTACACTGTTTTGGCTGACTTTGCTGGATATACTAGGGCAAGGTTAGGCAAGGGAAGGGGTGCGAGTTTCCCTTACATAGATAAATATAAGTGTACAATAATTGAAGATAAGACAAGAAGACCATTTGAAGATAAACATAGTTTGACATGCCTGCTGGTCGATGGTCTTTCAATTCCTGTTCGCAGGTCTGGTCTGGTTGGAGTCCTGGAGTTGTATGGGGACCAAAGCTCTAGGATGTATGTCGATGTAGATATGTAGTATGTGGAAATGGTAAGAAAATGGTAGATGTTTGAATTGCATATATGTATATAGGAAGTGCCACCTCAGTGTGTGTATGCACTACACTTTGAATATCAATGGTTGCGTATATTCATGGACGATATAGAATTCAGACGAGGAACGATCAAAGGCATAAAATAAGCCAGGAAAAAGTCGGCCGAGAGGAATTTCTGTATTACAACGGTAAGAAATTGCCCCCATGGAATTATTTTGCACACAGTTTCATTTCGTTAGAATCGTATCGGTGTAAAATGGAAATAGTTGATTCGGAAATCTTGAGTGTGTAGATCTGAAAAAAAGAGTGTTTTCGGTTCCAGAATGATTTTTCTTGTCCTGCTCGCTGGAAGCACACCTTGGGGAATTGGATCATACGTCCCGACGGAGTCACAACCATACAGCTTGCCTACCTTTCCTTCCACATTACACTTTCATGTTCAGTCTGATTACAGACTGCATCATACCATCTTGTCTAGATCAACGACCAGCTCCAAAGTCCGTCTGATTATGCAGGATTTCTCCCCACATTACTCTGCATAAAATACTATGAAATAGTCTCCGTCCAAAAATTCCCAGTCATTGTTCTCGTCGTCCCCAATGTAGCCTTAGTCGTGGTGCTGCCTTACATACTAATATGTCTAATACCTTATATCAACAGTCAACAGTCACTTCAACCCCTTTCTCACACTCGCAACTCTTAACTCTCAACTCCAACAATTCGTCCACTTTCATCTATTTAACGCAAACGTTGTTTTCTATCTTGCCTTTACTCTAAGCCTTTAAACTTTTATCTCTTTCTGCATTTTTTAGCACGCATCCACATAGATATGACAAAGGCTCACAGAGAAACACACAAATACAGATGAAATATCTTCCTGGGCTGACAAACACATGGCGATATGGTCCACCATGCCACCATACCATACCATACCATCGCATAACATCACATGGTGACTTCTTCTTCCAAGCTCCTACATACCTACACATTTTTCTTATCCTTGCTCCAAGCTCCTTGCACTACTCTGACCTGACCCGAGACATAAATCGGTACAAGTCACAACGAATACTTTTTACGAAAATATGGAAAATTCATGCATGAAACAGTGCAAATGAATTATCTGTGAGTGAATTTATGAGATGGCTGTACACTCTCGGAGCGACAGACACCATGCAGAATTATTCCTTTCTTTAATTGTTACGACAAGTCAAGGTGAAATTACGGATGAGATAACCTGTTCTACAATTATAATTACAAGGAAATCAAATAAAGATTCAATTTTATGACAATGTGGGCTTTGTCCTTTTAACTTATGGTTGGTAAAACTACTTTTATGTCCGCATTGCTTTGCCTGTGCTGAAATCTACGATGACTTTAATTAAATACATATATGAAGCTACTAAACTCAGTCATAAATCTAGCCACGATGATACTATATCTCTTTTCCTTACATCTCGGCTCAACCCACCATGTTTCAAGTCATGTCAGTACATCCCTGAACACTACCACATACTATTATGGTCTCAAAAATATTGTGATCTGGGCTAGCTGGTTCAATTGACATTTTACAGAATCAAGTGCACATACTTTATGCAGCATGTAGGTACATAGGTCGATATCTCTATATCCTTTTTTAGAACATACAAGCATAATATTCCACGCTAGGAGACATTATGATTGCAATAATATTATTTCTATTGCATATTATTATGACTTGACTTGCCTATGGAATTCCCATCCCTTCATGTCTCATCTGCTCTTTATGGACTTTAAAATACATTATAGGACCTAGGTACTTGTAGTGTGTCTTTCCCACGTAGTCCCGGGCTGTGCATATTGAACGAGTTGAGTCGAAGAACGGGACACTCTCATATCTGTAGAGTAGACCAATGGATAGGTAATACCAAACCAATCAAACGGAGCGCATCAATGTGGCTGATGAAAGCAGTATTTGTATTTGTATTTTTACCTTGCCTTCCTACCTACCAGGACCAGGACAGGACCGTCTTATTAGTTATTTGAATTTTAAGCATGAGACACACACACACGTGCCCGTGTATATATTTTTATTCTCATTCCGAGTACAAAAGGAGATAGTGGTCTGGTGGAAGCGTGGAAGTATGATTGTTCTCAAAGGCGTGCATGCTTCCATATCTACATACATATAGGCATAGAATATATCTATATACCTATATACATACACATACACATAGAGAGAGAGAGCAGAGAAGAGACAAGAAACGGAAAAGGAACGGTGTGATGATAACGTATACATATGATGGCACTACATGTATGGTGTTAAAGGGAAAAGCTGGAAGAATATCATTTAATGGAAAGACAAGTCATAGGAGGATGGATATAAGTACGGATATGATATTTATATAATACATCTGAATGTTTATGTTAAATACTAGCACAGGAGTTATACTTTACCTCCCTTCCGATGAAATGTGGATAATTAAAGAGGGACCTCCTTTGACATCAATGGAGCAAGGAGAATGAAATTACTCTCACCTTCGCTCGATAAACGACGCAAGGAATTTTTTCCATCCTCATTTCATAATAGTTTGGTGATAATAATGCGGAAACCTCTAAGCATACACACGGAGTACCAAAGATTCCAAGCCCCGAGCCTATTATAATATTACCAACATTATATGTCTGTAGTTAGCTTTCCTACACAGTACACTTTTTTATATAGAGCAAAGACGCATATCTGCACAAGAGAAAGAGAGAGAGAGAGCGAGTGAGAGAGAGAGCAAGAGAGAGAGAGAGAGAGAGAGAGAGTTAGTGAAGAAATAGTAAAGCGAGTGTAGAGCCTTTTCTCCCGGTCAAATTAATCATGGATGAATCTCCAGTTATTTCCGTAATGAAAAGAAGCCGACATTAATGAAAAATTTACTCTGCTCACGACATGCTCTGCCAATTAATTTCTCGATGACACATTATTCTTATTCGTTTTTCTTTTCGTCTATCAGCAAAATATTACATGGGTCGTGTAATAATAAGCTCGCCATTTCCCCAACCACGTAGTCATCCTAGTCATTGTAGATTGTAGACCTTCTGACGATATTCCTTGACGATGGCATTAAGAGTAATCAAAACTTTTCAAAGACGCACGTATAATTTTCATTACATCAGCCTGACGCTGACATGCATGCATATACATAGCATGCTACATACGTAGCTTCACTCGACACCTTACCTTCCCACAACTTTTCCTTGTACCTATTTACCTACCTACCTACCTACCTATGCTATGTATATGTATGTCCTTAGAAAATTTCTGTTCCTCGACTATGCAACCGCTGAGGTAAATTTCGGTGAGTAAATAATAGAAAAGTTCATAGCCATCTTTTTCTCCGAAGCGCTAATATCCGTATGTTTTTATCAGTTGATATTATTAGGCAGTGAAATGAAAATTCTCTTTCGGTTTTCTCAATTCAGAGAAAAAATACACGTACTATAAACTATAATATACATACCTACTCATGTATGTATAGTGGTAAGTTTGGGGATAGAAAAACATGCAGACACAAGAGTTTTCCATTTGTATTCCAACAAGCCTTGCATGTGCTGCGAACTATGTAGCTGTCTACTCCAACACCATTCATTTGTTCCTCGTCATTCATTCAGTTTGAGTTCGTCATTAATCCATTAATATATTCATAGCTTATTATTTATTCCTTCTATTCTTTCTCTCTCCCGGTTCCAATACAGCAAGAGTGTCAGCTGCAACTACCGCTATGCTCGATTTTGTAATACAGGTAATTTGACTTGATCATAGGAAGGAAGGGAAGGAGCTTATTGTTTCTATATCCTTGCATAGCTACGTGCAATCCCCAAAAAAGTAATTGTTCCGTCTAGCTAAATGCGCGACTGACAGCATGTACACTCACACTAGAAGGACTAGGACTAGGACTACGACTACGACTAGGATTAGGACTGCAGGTTCTACTAGCTCGGCTTCGTGAACACCTTGTAGAACAAATTGTGATCCCCAAGGAAAAAATAGGAGATAAAAAACTGAGGGAGTTGAAGAAGTTACCAGGACCAGAGCCAGAACCAAAACCAAAAACAGAACCAGCACCAGACCCGGCAAAGTGGAAGTGCTGGGTGTGCTCACCTACACAAGTGCATTAGGTATGTATGTAGGTACATACATACAGACAGACGGACAGACGCAGACCCTCATAATGTCTAAGGAAATGCTGATCCACATTATTGACGAAATTATGTTTGACGTGGGAAGCGTCAAAGAGGAAGACAACTTTCCGACGTGCCATATGAATTGCCCTCACGCTTAATTTCCCCTTTGATTTCAACCGGGTGTAATTAGTCATGAAAGGACTTTACGCAAATGGAATCACGTTCACCTCCTGATTGACTTACCATCGTTCTATCTGTACTTTTTGTCTGCTTTTGACTTTGACTTTTCTTTCACTCAAGCATACGCTCTTCGTTTACGTCTTGAATTCAAACTTAATCTTCCTTGTGAGTGAGTCTGTGTGTGTGTGTGTGTGTGTGTGTGTACGATATGCATCGAAAAAGAGCCGGAGCGGTGAAGCACCTTCCTTCTGAAACTCATCTTAAATGCTCAAAATTTCAAACATAATTGCATGATGAGTTTTCCCAATGGTTACCTTTGGTTCCGTCTCCGTCCACCTCGTGTCTTTTGTTCACAATCATGGAATGGGTCTATAACATTACTGTACTCGGTATTCGGTATTGTGAGGCATCATCATCATGGATGATGATGGAAACTATTGAAATGTACTCGTAGACACTTACCATACTAAACTTCTCTAGCTCGATCCTCCAGACAGATTCGTAGCAACATTACATTACATTACATGCCTTCACGAATTTGGGAAACTTAAAGTTTCCACGAGCACTGGGAACTTAAAACTTGGAAGAGAGGATAATGGAACGGTGTACATAGAATCCTTGCTTGCCTTATCTTTTTCACTTGTTAATTTGTTCCTGTCCGAAGCCTAGAAACAATTAATCATCATATTACATCTCATCTAGTATGATTCAAGTTAATTTCCCTCTACTCTGTGATTAAGTATGCATTGAGAAACTTACTTGGAAGTTTGGAAGAGCTGTGCTGAGTTATGTCAGCCGAGGTTTATAAATTAATAAAACACGTTTAGGACATTCAATGTTCAATTACCTATTCTGGTTTTTCCATCCCACAAAGCTTTCATGATTGTCGCATTATTTTCATGTACATAGCCAAGCAGGACAGATTCTTGACAGAATCCAGGGAAATGTGTATACCTTGGTATTGTGTACGTGTACGCTGTGTGCAACCAGATATGCACCTACCAATACATACAATGTACCTAGGTAGGTATACCTACATCTGGTTCTGGCTCTGGTTCTGGTCTCAGAATCAGAATCGCTTCGCTTTTTTCTAGAAACTAAAAGTCTGAAAGGAAGAAAAAGAGATGCGTGCAAAGTCTTGAAAGACGTGTGTAGGTAAAACTATAATTACATATGTACCTCTGTGATATTAGTCCCGGGAAGAAGAGTATTGTACACGGCTATCAAAGTGCATTTCACAAACTTCAATTAATTGCATATGAACTTTTAGTCTGAATTGAACTCAGTTTTATTTGAACTCATGGAAAGTTGGTTGGGATGTATTCAGGTAATTATAATTTAATTGACCAGCTTCCTCATTTTCTTTTTTATGTCAAATCTGGTTATTATAGTTGTTCGTGATATACCTACGTATAATAAATATATGTACCTACATATAATTATAGTATAGGTATATAAGATAGGTACATAAAAGCATTCTGTAAATATTACAGTGCCGTGCAGATCTGCCCGTAAAGTGACTTGACTTGGCTTGGCTTGGCTTGACTTGGTATGGCATTCTGCTTGATTAAACTGAATCAAACTGAAGGGTACACACAATTTTTAATTTGCTAATGTTGTACCCGGACTCACGGCAGCGAAAAAATTTAATGAGTAGCCTAGAAAATAAATATAAAACTAGTAATAGCCTCCCATAAAAAAGATTCTTTCGTAATTCGTAATGCATCTAGCTATAAATACAAACTGCTTCCGGACAGCTAGTTTTGATTTCTAAAGCTAAAGCTGAGATGAAGACGTGTGTGTGTACCTACTGTGTGTGTGTATGTGTGTGTGTGCTGCATCTGCCTCTCTCTACAATTGGAATAGGAATTCAGCTCATGCACCATTCAAGTATTAAATAGTATGGAATATCTATAGGGACTAGAAAGCGATTCAAAAAAGATTGTGTTTCTTATTTCTTCCTACGTTTCTTTCATCGGCTCTCCTCCACTAGACGCTCCGTGTGTAGGTAAACTGAAAAACTAAAAATCCTGAGAGTCTCGTTGGCTGGTAACCAGGGACTACGATGACAGAACCAGAGCCAGAACCAGAGCCAGAACCAGAGTCAGAGGCAGAAGCAGAATCGGTGGTTCTGCGTTTCTCCCGTAAACTAGATATGTTATTCTCGTCTGCTTAGGTCGTCTGTCCAAGCTGGAATTAATTTGATGCTAAGCATGTCCGAGAGAAAAAAATCAATTCGGACCCTTTTTGCAATATCCTTTGCATTTCTCATGTCGTCCCCGTCTCTAAAATTTCATCCGACCGTCAAGCCAACCAACCCCTCCATTTTTCAAGAGCCTCGTTTCTTCTCTTTTTTTCCCATCCTCCCAATTTCGACAGGACAACTTTTCTATTTTTTATACTCCCTCATCCTCGGTTCCATTTATACATTTATAACTGCAGATTTCTATTTATGTACGAAATGAGTCAAATCAAAAATATCCGTGTGAGTCTCTCCCATATACGATTAAACTAAACATACTCTCACTAACGTAAACGTAAGTGCCTACCCATCCAAGTCAGAATACGGCGCACGTTCCATCCAAGGCAAGGCCAGAGAAACCACAGCTTTTGACATTAGAGCCGTAGCAAATCTTCCATTTCATAATTTATTCATTCCTATCAACTTGCCACCATGAACATGCATAATGCTAACCTATAGAATATGGATAGGTGGCACAAAGGAAAAATTTAATTGCGACTAAAATTGCAGGTAAATTATCCCTCGTAAATCGTAATCAAGGTCGATGGAATGAAATCGCATTCTAGGAAATTGAGAATATTGCTATTGCTATTGCTATTGCTATTGGAATGAAGTATGAAGTAGGAGTCTAGCTGTGAGCATGGAGGAAGAAATACCTGTGTCACTTACCATAATAATACGAGACAACTTGTTCTAAAAATGCATATAGAAAACACTCGACAGACTCCACAGAGATAGAGATAAGAGTGGATGCCGTTCGAGTTGGGAAGTATGTAGTCTAAGGAAGGGTTTATCAATATTTTTTTATTGTCAAACATTCGTTCACTTACGTTTGAGGTCTTAAACAATCATAAATTCAAAATTTTTTCCCTCCAACACTGAATAGGTATGGGAAGGGAAATGGCGCAAATGACATGTTCACCTACGGATCTAACTGAAATGGAAGAGTGCTTTGAAGATTTCGTGTTTTTCGTGAAATTTTCAGGTCACCAGAGCTACCAATAAGGGAATTGTCAAGGAAATTTGTGAATTCCTTTCTTTCTTGCAGGATTTTAAAAAAGAAACGACTGCTTTTATTACCCAAATCAGAGATAGAATTTGCAAATAGCAAGACGAAGAGTGTCTCCGAAGAGAATACATAGAAAAGAACTTTTTCCCTTCGTCTTTCTATGACAGTAAATCCATTGATGTGTATATGGTAAGTAGGAACTTACACAGCTCATAATATAATATAGTGGAAGCAAGGTGTCTCTATATCCACTCTCTCTCTCACTCTCTGTCTCTCTCTCTCCGCTCATACAGATACAGACTCAGATGGATAGTTGCGTATGCCAGTGGGGCTCCATGGTTAGTGTTTATAAAAAATGTATCCTCACATCAAGCATGCATACAAAAGTGTGAATGAGAAGTGACAAAATAGAGAAAAAGAGATTTCGTATTTGATCACGTAACATAAACTTTTGAAGGTGTCGTCCTCGCGAAGGCTACGGCTAGTGGGGCAAGAAGCACATCTTGTTGAGCATGGCATACGTTCCTTGGTCTTGGTATGAGTCTCAAGTACGAGATAATATATTAGCTACATACACAACCGAGCACACAGATATGAAGAGAGATACAACTTCACTCCTTGTCTTCCTTCATAATCTCGCCATACGCTACGCACGTCACTTTGACTCGAACAACATCATACACTTATACACACATTGCTTAAACACCCATCCGCAATATCAGTATATTGAAAGTGTAACGGGACGGTAGGAAAGGCTTGAAACGTCAGAGTCAGAGTCAGAGTCAGAGTCAGAGTCAGAGTCAGCCAGTCTCCCACATACCTCCCGATCAAGATGAACCTACAGCCAGTAAGTACCAGTAGCAGTACACAAGTACAAGTACAGATGCCATATAGGTATGCATGTGGAGGAGTCTAGTAGTCCGTGCTCACATCACACCGTTTTCATCTTCCCTTTTGCTCGAGACAGGAGAGGGAAGTACATATGTTTTACGTGTTGTTTGAATACAACCGCATGCTCTACGTACACATTTCGACAGCTCCGTCTCATACGCAAAGATCCGCAATCTGTACCGATAGACGGAACGACCATTACATAAATACATGTATGTACTTTGGAGTTGTTGTACGTTGTACTGATGTCTCTATGGTACAGATATTACGTAGACATAACTTGTGTCACTACACTTATTCCAGCCATAATACAAGACCTACTGTACCTACTCACCACCATTCCCTCCACCATCCTACCACCACACCACACCACACCACGACTCGACTCAGCTTCGGCTGCTGCCACTGACTAGTGAGCTACTGCTCCTACTCCTGCCACTCGTACACTTACAGTTAGCTACACGCATTGCATCGCCCATGAATCTCCAGAAAAAGAGTTAGTAGTGAGAATGAATAAAGGCAGACGAAAACCAAGACGAAGACGAAGACGATGACGATGACGATGAAGAAGACGAGGACGAGGACGAGGACGAGGATGAAGAAGAAGACGAAGAAGAAGACGAAGAAGAGTGAGAGGAAGTTACTTGGGTGGGAGAATGAGAAGAAGCCCAGGAAGAAAGAAGACGACGAGGACGACCAAGAAGAAAAAGGAGTAGTGTAATATTATGGAGTGATGCGCCAGACCATCATGTTTCAAATTTTAACAAGATTTTTCTTTAGGAAAAAGGCAGAGCAGGAGGGACCAGTTGGCTTCGTTAGAGCTTACTAGTATGCCATCATAAAACTCGTAAAAAACGAGAAATGGCATTTCCAAGAACACTCTCATTCTCAAGTTGGTTTTACCACCTTCATATCAACGCTCAACTCAACGCTACTCACTTCTCCTTCGCTGTCTCCTCTCCTTCCACCACCGTCCCCAATTTGTCTTCCCTCCTTCAAAATCACACATACAAAACACATACACATCCACAGCTACCTCTAAACGTATGCATTCACACACCCTTCTTAAATCCTCATGTAGGTATACTAAGTATACCTACCTACCTTATGTGGAGACTCGGGAAACAGATTATGCATCCAACTTGCCATTATACTGCATTTTCCCAAGGTCTATCTCAAAAAGTGACTAGGAAGTGAATTTCATGGATAGAGACACTGGCACTGGCACAGACACAGATGTACCGGCCACCTTTTCCACGCTCACACTTACACTTACAACAAGATCCTCCCAAGGATCTCAAGTGAATTTCTCGAACACGAGAGAGAGAGATAGAGAGAGAGAAGAACAAGTTTTTAAAGCGTGAGGGTTGAGACGAGTATTGTGTCTCTTAAAGAGCTACACGGGACCGGGAGTAAATGATAGTTAAGTGCGATGAAGCAGCTTCAGTTTTATTCAGCCACTCTCGGATTCTTCCGATATACAGATAGACGAGAGACGAGAGACTTTCTAATCAAGTATGTATCCCCTGGCTCTCCATCCCCTCTAATAATATTCTTCTTTAAAGCAGTTTTCAAGTGGACAAAGATCAAGCATTAACTTTGATTTTCATCGCGATTCATTCTTTCACCAATAAGTCTTCCATCTTTGGCTAGGAATGCAAATTGTCATGTTTGTTTCAGGGATGAAATCAGAGTCAATCACAGAAGCTATAAGTTGTTGTTGTAGTGTAAAAAAATATTAGAATCTGAACTGCCATTAGACGTGGGTACATATGTATTTAGAAGTTAACATGGATTTCTATGATTAGTCAAAAGTTGCAGAAAGTTTGCTTGGAGAATTAGTTTGATGGGTTGCAAGTGTAGGAAAAAAAGTGTATGGAATAAAGCAAGGGAAAAAACATGTTTACATATTATGAAGGATAAGAAAGAGTGTTGTGTTCGAGCGTCGTCACCCATGTGTAAACAGAGCTTTCAACAAGGAACTGATTGGAGGAAAGCTATTAAAATGCCAAGAATACTTTTTGTGCAAATTTATGTGGGAAAGTGAATTCATTGAAATCGAAATAAAGGGGAATGGTTGGGATTTGTATTGGAGTGAAAAATAAAGTTTAATTTCACAGCAATTTGAATTTCGATTCCTCTCCTTCTTCTCCTCAATTGATGTTGATATTGGTTCTGGTATGAAAATATTTCGACTCAAGTACTCAAGTTATTAATGTAAGAAAACGGACAATTATTTGGAGGCTGACGACATTGGAATCCCAATGTGAGGGTATTGATTGAGGTCTGGATGTGAATGTAGAGCGTGTATCTGTATCTGTATCTGTATGTGTGTTTACAAGTGCATGGCGGGGGAGCGGTGATCCTAATTCTAAACAAAAGCACGTATAGAGAATCCTGCAAGATAGATGAGTTAGGAGTATTGGCAAGGGAAATTTCGAGTGAGAACTGATTGGGTATTTCTTAAAACTTGAGCGAGGGCGAAGAAGAGAAGAAATCGGTTTTGCAAATAGATCGTTTGTGTAAATCTTTGTCCGTTCGAAATAAGGAATTCGATGCAAAGCAAGGAAGGAGACAACGAGAGAGAGAGAGAGAGAGACAGAAAAGAGAAGCTGAAGAGCGACTCCTACAAATGCTCTCAGTCTCAACTCACATCACATTCAAAAAAAGGAGAAAAAAAACTTTTTCCCATTTCCATCTAAATCTTGTGCCATGGGGCGTTGCCATTAGAGTTATTCGGACACTTTCTCCTCCGTCTCCTCCGTCCTTAAAAAGCCCACCTTCACAAGCTTCCCTTCTCTTCCCTTCCTTTTGCTTTCCTCTCTTTCTCTCTCTCTCTCTCTCTGCTTCTGATCTGCATTGCATTCTTTATATTGTACTCCACTATGCATATTATTTTGTCATGTCTACGCATAAGCATAACAACCGGTTTTTTTCTACTTTTTCTACTTCCGAACCTTCAGAGTATCGTCGGGTCTATGTGTGTGTGTGTAGATATATATCGGTGAGTTGGACTCAGGACCAAGACCAGGGCTCGGGTAAACTGGCTCTGGCTCTGGCTCTGGCTCTGACTCCGACTCCGACTCCGACTCCGACTCTGCTCTAGCCCTGGCTACGGACCAACTAGTACTTACCTACATGAACACACATTCCAACAAATACACATGTGGGTGCCTATATATTCCTCGCTATAAGTACGTGCTCCGAGATACGATATTTAAATGTGGGCAACACATATAGTTACTCATATATAGTAGTAAAGGAGTATTTTGGTTTCTATGTATATTGGAGAACTCTCCTCGTCCTCTTCTCAACATTCATGTGATCTGCTGGGAAAAATGAGCGTTTGGATAACTTCAAAGCGAGCTGAATCCCTTGCAATAAATTACATTTCCCTATGCATCTCTCCCATACACACACAATTCTATTGATTTTGCTCACAGCAAAATGAAATTATTGCACTATCCTTTCGTTTACGAGAAGGTACTTATGCATGTACCAAAGAGACATGGTGGATGAGTACGACGTACCTATGTAGGTATGCATGTACCGATATGTCCATATCTACATATCAACTAGGTATGTAGGTACCTATATGGAGAAAGAAACGCTCCGCCATCAATACTTATTTTTCCTGTACCTTTGGAAAGTGGAGTAGCTAGAGCGAAAGTACACGGGGGCTAAATATACGTAGTTAAACATACCCCCTCTCACTATCTGTCTTACTTTTACCAATAATCCTCCTTTAACGATACGTATAACATTAAGTTTCTCTGCTTCTGGAATTCTACTCTTAGCCCAATAACTAGAGCTGAGGAAATTCAAAGAATACATCACAGGTAGGGATAGACAGTGCACAGTACATTCCCTCCCTCCCGTCCATAACTAGTCTAAAACTCCGCTACCCACGATGCTTATAATTTCTTTGTCCCATGTTTATCTCTTGTTGCAAGAATTTCTTGACAAAGTTTTTTTTTTTTAGAAAAAAAAAAGAATTTAACTGAGAAAGGAAGCGACTAGCCAATTCCAATAAGTGGGCATGTATCCATAAAGTAGTATCTGTAGACTGTGTATTAGTGACATGATCAAACTGAGAACACGAGAGCCTTTGAATTTCTGTCACAATCTGCACAAGACGACATGGCTTATAGATTGTAGTCGGAGACACGATACTCATAAACAGACTAGGGCTAGCTTTCCTCGAAATTGGGCTACCATAGCCATAGCCATAGCCATAGCCATAGCCACAGTAGGTAGGTACATAGGGATATGCATGTATACCTTGGCATACTAATATATTTTTGCCGCACACAGTTTAAGTGTAGGGTTACATACGAGTATGGAGGAAAGACCGTTGGAAAGAAAATTAAATACATTCCCCGAGAAAATTGTCACTTTGTTCGTGTTGACATCGCGTAAAATTCCAAGGTAATATTTAGTGACTGCTCGCTTCACTGTTCTAAGAGTTCATAGCCTACAAGCGAGAGGATGGAGGAGAAGGATGTGTAGGTAGGTATACATATAGTGACATGCTTAGGATCGTATGTATAGCTACATGTGGTCTTGTTATTCTCGAAAAACATTTTCTTTGCAATACTACTATCTCCGAAATCCTATTTGAAATGCCATTTTCTTTCTTTTACATTGAAATTTTTTTTTACTTTCCTTACTTGACTAAAAAACAAGTTGGGCTTTACACTATTGTGCCTAATTTGCATTTGTATTTTATTTGAAGCAGAACAGAAGGTTTGTGTCGGTGTCCCCATAGAAAGAAGTGGAAGGCTGTCCTTCAAAGCTTCTCCCGGCTCCATTACGTCTCCCTAAAGTTTATACTCTGGGGTAGTCAGAATAGAGTCGATTTCCGTCCATGTATTTTCATAGGTTCTTTTTTACAGTTTCATATTATACAAACGTGGAGACTCTACGTACTTCACAACTTCATATTGGATTAGATGTGTGTCATTCGAGCAAATTGGACAGTCTCGCCCCGAGTTATTGAAATTGAGCCGAGTGAAGAAGGAAATTATGTTAAGACGCAGAATAATATTTTTCTAAGAGACAGACTCCTCTGCTCACTTTCTGCTTAACTTTTTCCCCCAACAAGATATGAGTCTTCTCTCATATATTAGTTGACATGTTTCCATCTTCCGAGATAGTCTCTCCCACCCGCTCACTTTTCATCTTCTTTCCCTTTCCAGTCTTCGTCTTTCTTTGTCATCCTTGTTCTTGTTCTAGCTTGTCTAAACTTCCGCATGTATCAATTTAATGCAGACTACAGCGACACACATACACTCAAACACACACATGGACTACCTATGATTTGTGATAGGAGTAAGTGAGTTGATGTAGAATATATCGATAAAACGTCTCTAAAATTGTGCATAGGTGATAAGGGCTCATGACCAAGCTCTCCTCTCTAGCCCATACACCTAATCATGGGATCAATACTTGAAGCAATAGTAGTGCGTATACAACCACTCCAACTCCACACAGTCAGTCTATTCATCACTCTCACGAAAGTCGTCCAAATATTATGCGAGCAAAAATTGTGTGTTTGTACACTCCTAACGATAAGTGTTTCTGTCACAGCAGAGAAGAGACGGGCACAGACACCTATCGTTATCATTATTCTTCCTTACCACCTATCTTTAGTACGATAAGTGAACGGGTTCTAACTTGCCATTTCTCATTATCGAATATCTCCCTACCTATACGTATAAGTAGGTATATAGGTATAGGTATAGGTATACTTAATATTGCTGCATCCTAAATGACACGGCCTGTGAGTTTTGAAATGTTCCTTTAAGACTAGCTTTAGCTATTGCTTTGCTACCATTGCCATTATTTAGTTCTCATCGCGGTTTCTGTCTCGCAGTGCCAACACTCGGTTTTTTTTTATTCAAAAACAATATTTCTCTTTGTAACTTATTCTTGGTCTTTGTTTATTGTTACGTAAGAGAATTCATTGCGTGGCATTGATTGTCTGCCGAGTGCCGAGGTATGTAGGCTTTTGAAAGAATACCCAATATGATCAACCCCCCACGACTAAATTATATCTCCACACGCTTACGTATTCGTTCGCACATGTATGTGTAACCCTGCTAAAAGGTAGAACTTATGAAGAGAGCATGCCAAGTCAAAGAACGTATGGTTGCTGCCTAAAATGGGATGATTTTGGCAACTCCTTTCCGGGCTTGATTCTCATTAAAAAAAATAAAAGTAAATAAATTGTACATTCAAATATTTATGATGGGATCGTATAGTAGCAGCTCTTTCCTAACTCTCCAAACTGCAAAGTTCAAATCTTATGATTATCTTTTGTGGTAAAGACCACCTTGTTGTCAGTCAGGTAGGAATTAAAAGCCCAAATATCTGTGGCGTTTTGATTGTGAGGCAGAGATTTTTGGAGGAGAATATACATTTAGGTTGTGCTTTGATGTGTAGCTAGGATTGCGGAAAGAGATCATTAAATGCTAGAGGCAACCTGTTCATAAAATTTGTGAGCAAAGCGTTTCCCCGCTACCTATATGCTCAAATTATTCTGCCTAATTTGGTACACAAGCTTGTCAGTCAGCCAATCTAAACCCTAAAAAGTGCCGATAAATCTTAATAGAACCTTGTTACAATTACCACACATTTATGCAATTGACTTTTAATGGATGTGTTTATTACCTGAGATTTTCTCTAGTCGTGTGGGAATAAAAAATCCCTTTACCTTTGTACTCCAACTTTTCCAAGTGGAAACGAGGTGTGCATGCATATGTTGACTTAACGCGATAAGTATCTTGGTACGTGTTCTGATTAAAAATGTACCTCAACACTGTACAAGAGTAGCACAGGGAGAAGGTAGATTCACATTTGTAATTCTTTTTACTTGCTTTATTAATTTTCTAATATTACGTTTACACATCATTATCCTTTTGTTCATCACTATAATGTATGGAATATATTATGATAACACAGTCCCTCTTTCTGCGCTTATTATATGTTCTGTACCGTTCATACATTTATTTCACCTTCACCTTCTTCCCTACGCTCCTCATGTTGAAAACCCCTTTATAAATTACTACTATGTTAGTCCCACGTTTCTCATCACACACATCACTTATGTAGGTAGATACCTGTGCGCTTTATCTGGAACTGCTCGACGTCCGCGCACACGGCGAAGTATCACATAATCATAATATATAGGCATAGGAATATCAGTATACACTCACAGACTTCAAACAGTTCAAACCATGTTAATTTTGCTAGTCCATAATCAACTGGAGCGTCATAGTCATGACCTCTCTGAGCCTTTGATTCAATGCTATT